>CAUYUJ010018804.1:380001-407501 GCA_963575745.1 Prorocentrum cordatum | reverse complement strand
AGGCTCCTTGGCCCTCCCTGGCCGGCCCAACGACGCGGCGTGTACACCGAGCCCCCCCACGCCCGCCCAGACTCCCCATGGGAGGGGGCGTCGATAGGTGGAGGAAAACAAACCTACCTCGCTTTTGACCACCCTCGCTTCCAAGAGATACCAAACGCCACGCCCGCCCAGACTCCCCATGGGAGGGGGCGTCGATAGTAGGAGGAAAACAAACCTACCTCGCTTTTGACCACCCTCGCTTCCAAGAGATACCAAACGATGCCAGACTACGGCCTGCACTGGTCAGGCCGCCTGGCGAGGAGGCGCGTGGTGTGGCTTGGTTTGTCTGGAAGCGGAAGCGGGGGAGGTTATTCACGCTCTGAGATAGGTGGAAGTGCGCCGAGGCTGCACCTGGATGCTGCTGCCTGCCTTGCTCCCCCACCTGCTCCCTGGTTCGCTACCCTGGCAAGCCTGTGCTCCAGCACGCACGCACAGGATGTTCACGGTATCGGCGTGCTCCGCCGCCCGCGGCTTCCTTCCCCTCCTCCCCCCACACCTGCGCCCCTTCCTTCCCCCCTCTGTGCCCAATTCGGCTGCGGTGCCTCCCTCGGCTGTCTTTATCGCTTCTTGGACTCGAGCTGCCGCTGACCGCAAAGTCAACATCGAGCCCGCGGCCCCCTCCGAGGGAGCACCCCGCCGCCCCAGAGCCCGCCGGCCGCAGCCCACGGACGCGCCGCAGGGCCAGCGGGGCCGAGACTCGCACAGGGACGGCGGGCCCGCGGGCCCGCCCCCCATGCAAGGACGGCCACTGGGGCCTTCGATGGAGCCCCCTGATGAGGCCACGAAGCAGTTCTGGGGTGTCCCGAGCCGGGCGGGGAGCCCCACGCGAGGACGGCCACTGTGGGGCCACGAAGCGGGTGAAGGGTGTGCCGAAACGGGCGTGGAACCGCATGCGAGAACGGCCTCTGGGGCCTTCGGTGGAGCCCCCGTGTGGGGCCACGAAGCATGTGAGGCTGTGCCGCCATGGGCGGCGAGCTGGGCGCATCTCATGGCAAGAACTCCCTGGGCTGCTCGCACCTCGAGCCTGGCACAAGAGTGGGCGAGATTCGATCCCCTGCCCCTGCCTCCTCTCGGATCAAGGGTCAGCGCAGCCCTGCGGGAGGCGCTCCAGCAGCTGCCCCACGTCAAGGGCACGGGGGGCGCCCGAAATCATCCCCATCGGCCGCCAGAGGCCCGAGGCACGGCCCGAAGGCCAGGCCTCCTCCCGCCGCGGCTCACAAAAAATTGCGGGAAGCACGACGGACAGTTCTGGGCCCGGGCCCTGCGAGCGTCAACAGAACGGCCGGGGGTAAAGATGTGGTCCAGGCTTTGACACAGGCCGTCCAGACCCCGAGGGGGGCCACGCTGTGAGAAGGATCGCGGCGGTGGAGCCCTGGGGCCCTGATGTAGCCCCTCGCGATGGCGGCTAGAAGGGTGAGAGAGAGCGAGCGAGCGAGCTAGCGCAGGCGCGGGTCAGTGACTAGCGCCAGGCCGTGGAAAGGAACTCGGAACTCGGATGTCCTCGGAAGTCCGCCAGGGGCGGCTCTGCCGGGGGTGTGCAGGAAACAACTCAGCCTGCAGACCAAAAGAGCCCGTGGATCGTATGGAAAGGAAGCAAGCAGGAGGGTGGCCAGACGTGCCGACCCTCCCGCCAGAGAGGGCATCCTCAAGAGAAAGCCCAGACCTCGAGAGAGGAGCGCGGCCCATCGCCCAGGCCCGTCGTCCAGGAAAACCCTCGCCGAGCGGCCGCCGCCCCACAACGGCAGCGTGCGCACAGGGACGCAGCATGCACATTGCACCGTTCGGACACCCTCGCTCCAACCGGGGCAGCTGGCACGGTCGGGGTCGTCGTTCTGGCCTCTGGCCCAGGCGACTGAATCTTCGAGGAGAGGATCGACTACAACATTGAGTCACCGCAACATTGGTTTTCCCGTCGAACCTAGGAACCATGCATAGAAGGGGCGTAGATCTACGAACCATTATAAGTATGATTCGTAGGCTCGAAGAGAAGACAACTTTTTGAGTGAAACAATTCCGCCGTCGATCCCCTCCTCGAGATATGGCCGACGCCGCGCGGCCCCGACAGCAAGCCCATGCAGGCAACGACCCCTCAGCGCGAGCACGAGCCCTCGAGCACGGGAGAAGCGGCGCGCCCGCGCCTCCCAGCCCTCGTGGGGGGGGGGCGGCCAGCAGGCAGAGTGCGGGCGAGACTTGTGTCCACATCCGCTGCAGCTTGGACTTTCGGCAAAAAAAGGGTTTTGGAAATCGTGTCCGGCTTCGGAAAAAAAACTGCTCGGCAAACGTGTTTGTGTAAAGTCCGGTCTGGCTTCACAAAAACATGTTTCCCCAGAAACCCGAGGCACACTGGATATGGATAAACGTCTGGCCCATAGAGGCTCGATGTTTATCCACATCCTGTGCGCGTCGGCCTTGCGGCGCCCCTTTCAAGAAGTCCACGACGCACTGGATATGGATGCAACTATTGCCCGCATCAGAGGGCGGCTGGGAGGCCGCACGTGGCGCGTCCGCCCAGCAGGCGGAGCAGCAGAAAGCCAGGCGCGGGTGTCTGACGAGGCGCTGTCGGAGAAGAGTCGGGACTCCCCTCTGGAGCGCCCTGGGCCCGGCTTGCGTTGTCGATTTCAAAGGGGGGGGGGCAGGGCCTGACCGCGAACACCCAGGTGCGCGCCACACGAGGGAAGGTCGTTCCTCACGCCGCAGCCGGCTGAGGGGCCGCGGAGCGTCCTCCCCGAGTTCTCTGGCAGGGTCACGTATTCGGAAGGATCCCTCAGCTGCTCATTCGAGTTGGGATGTGGACGATCCATGTGTCGTGGAGTGACCCCGGCTGTCCTGAGCTACACTCGGAGGCTGATTCGTGGCAACTTGGGCGCTTCTGGGTCCGGCGCGTTCCGCTTCGTCGGCGTGCTGGGTGTGACTCGTACTGCTGGGTGCAATGTCTTTGGGATGGCCCCTGGAGGGCGGGCGAGATCCGGGCCCCTGCAAACACTTGCGGCCTGCTGCGCTCTACTCCTCTGTCTCTCTCGCCCCCCCCTGCGTTTCCCTTCTTGGGTGGGTGCCTGGGCTTGGGTCTTGCCCTGCGGCTGCGGTTCTGTGGGTCATCGTCGCCTTTGCAATTGGTTCCTTGGCAGGCCGCGCTCATCGGCCTCGGCTGTCTTGACGGTGAGGGCCAGTGAAAGAGCAGAGTTCGTTTGCCGTGTTGGATGGATTGTCCGCAGCGCGCAGCAGGAGATGCGCGCCTTCCTCATGAGTGAGTGGGCGAGCGAACGAGCGCATGGGAATGAGGAGAAGGGAGCAGGAGGAGGGAGGACGAGGGAGGGAGAGGAAGGATCGAGTAGAGTGGGGAAGCAGCAGCAGCAGTCGCAGCAGGGAGAGAAGCAGGGGGAGGACGGAGGTGAGGGGGGAGAAAGAGGAGGAGGAGGAGGAGGAGGAGGAGGAGGAGGAGGAGGAGGAGGAGGAGAGGAGGAGGAGGAGGGAGGAGGAGGAAGGACGAGGGAGAGAGGAAAGGATGTCCAGGGGAGTGCAGAAGGACCAGCGGGCTCTTGCAGCGCACTGCAGAGACAGCCCGCGCCGTGCATGCGGTGGGCTAGAGGCACAGCTCTCCGCCGCCGCCTGCAGCCGCTGGACGGCTACCGCGCCCTGCGCCTGCCGGGCCAGCGGTGGCGCCGCGAGGCGCCACGGCCACCTGGCGAGGACGCCGGGGAGCTTGGCACGGCGACCTGGAGACGACGTCACAGCGACGTGGAGAAGGCACTGACAGCGGGGCCCCGGCCGCCCGTCTCGAAGCGGGCCATCCAGAACCTCCACTACGCGGAGGCAAGCAGCCCCTGATGGGTGGAGGACTGTCGGCCACCTGGCGGCCGGCGACGAGACGGCGGTAGGGGCCGCGGCGCGACGGCCGGGCGAAGCCACGCGCAGGGCCGAGCACTAGAAGCGTGAGAGGTATCCAGGCGAGGGTATGACTCCGTTCGCGCTGGAGACCTGGAGCCGCCCGGGCGCCGAGGCGCGGCAGTGGCTTCTCGCACAGGAGCGCGAGCTCTCCCCGACGACGCTCAGCTGGGAGAGGTGGCTTCTCGCGCAGGTGCGCGAGCTCTTCCCGAGGACGCTCAGCTGGGGGAGCGGGCGCGCGGCTACAAGCCGCTCAGCTGCACGCTGCAGCGCCAGGTGACGAGCCAGCTAAGGGGCGCCGCCGGGCGGTGCTGAGCCGCGCGAGCTGTTGGGCTGCCGAAAGGTCCGGCTGAAGGCGGAGCCACCCAGCGAGTGACTGGCCTGCCGCCGCCAGCCCCTTGCAAGCCGGCTGAGCGGGGGGTGGACACGAGCCTGCTGCGACTAGAGCTGGCACTGGACCTGGGGCGCTGCTGCCAGGCGCGAAAAGGCGTGCCCGCGGTCGCCCATACTGTGCCCGCGGTCGCACTCGCGCTTCCCAGCAGCGCTGGCCAGGGACTCATGTGGCGCACTCCCTGACTCCTCGAACCGGCGATGCTAGGTGGCAGCAGGGCACCAGGCAACGACCGCCCCCTGGGGTCTGGCACTGAGCAGCCAGGGGCTGCGCAGGCTCGCTTTGATGCAGAGGAGAAGCACGCAACTGCATAAACATGCAATCTAGAACGGACACCCCTCCCAGGGCGTGGGTCTCAAGAGACTCGGAACGGCGTCAGCCTAACGGAAAAAGACAGCTGGCGTGACGAGGACTTTCATTTCTTTTGCAGCGCCGAGAGCTCAGGCCCACACCTGAGTACACTTGCGATGGCGGCTGACGGCAGAGCTGAAACACTGAGAGCCCCTGGCCCACACGGCCGAGGAGCTCGAGAAATCTGACAGTCTGGCCAGACCTGAAATCAAACCCGAATTCACAGAAGTCCAAGCTACTTTGCCTTCCCCTCCAGCGTTTCCCTGGGTGGGAAGGGCGGGACGGCAGAAAGGCTTGAGGGGAAGAGGCAGCGGGAGGGGAGAAAGCGAATGCACAAGCGATGAGACCAAATGCAATGCAATCTTGAACGGACACCCCTCCCAGGGCGTGGGTCTCAAGAGACTCGGAACGGCGTCAGCCTAACGGAAAAAGACAGCTGGCGTGACGAGGACTTTCATTTCTTTTGCAGCGCCGAGAGCTCAGGCCCACACCTGAGTACACTTGCGATGGCGGCTGACGGCAGAGCTGAAACACTGAGAGCCCCTGGCCCACACGGCCGAGGAGCTCGAGAAATCTGACAGTCTGGCCAGACCTGAAATCAAACCCATATCGAACGCTGGAGTAAATCCCGTAACAACTCCATTGGCTTGCCGAGGGAACACTGCAGCAGGCTGAGCGCAGAGAGGCACCTTACGAGAGGAAGGACAACTGCATGGCCTCTGCGCGCTTAGCCTCTGCCTTCACAGCGGCCGAAAGGCGTCTGAAAGAAGCAAGTGCACGGCCGCTCTTCTGATAGCGCTGTACAGAACGGAAGCTCGACCACCTGCCACGAGACTGAATGTCGGCCAGCGAAAGGGCGCCTCTCAGGTAGTCCTCTGACGGACCGCCGTGCCGAGGAAGGTGGGCCGTGACCTTGGTCGGGAGGCCGACGGCGACGGCGGCCTTCTTGAGCAAGCGGTTGTACGAAGCGTACGAGTGGAGGAACATGAGGCGCCCCTGGCGGGCTTGGTTGGCGCTCTTGACGAGGGCCATAAGAGCGCCAGCCACGCCAGCACGAGACTGGCCATCGATGAGCACGGTGTCGTCCTGGAGGCCAGTCTTGGTCACACGAGTGTGCACGTCGTCGCCCATGACCAGCGCTGAGGCACCGACGACGAGCCCCATCTTGTTGTAGCCTGAGCCGGCACTCGGCTGCGGCAAGATGCAGCAGGGCACGCGAAGGTCCAGCAGCTCACCAGGGCGCAAGTACGTGTCAAACTGTACCACCAGGCCGCGGGCGGCCTGCAGGGCAATCTCCGTGTTGAGGCCGGCCAGGTATAGGGCCATCAAGCACGCTGCCGCCCAGCAGAGCGGCTCCGAGGCGACGTCTGGCTCGAGCTTGCCCCAGCCGGCGAGGGCGCCCTTCGCCTTCGGGAAGACGTATGGGGCACGAAGCGACACGCTGAAACGGTAGGCCAAGGCGGCCAAGGTGTAGCGGGCCGTGCTCTTGCTGCCGCCGTCGACGTAGAGCTGCTCGAAGTACTCCTCGAGGAGCGTGTCCACCAGGGGGAGGTCTTTGCTCACCCAGCGGTCGGCGACAACGCCCATGGCCGTGGCGAACACGACGACGCTGGCGAGGTAGCGGGCCTGAGTGGCCGGCCGCACCTGCGAGCGCCGCAGGAAGCCCGGCGAGGAGTCAGTAGGCACCTGGCGGGCCCGGGCAGCCGACGCCCGGCCTCTGCCGAGGCTTCGGCCTTGCCCGCGGCCGCGGGAGGCCCACGAAGCGGCCCCAGCCCTCGGCGTCGGGCGGCCAGAGCGCGACCCACTTCCGCGGGCAGCTGGGGCACTCGAGGGACGGCTGGACGTCGTCCACCTTGGCTGCACGGCGGAGCTGAGTCTCCCAGTGACCGGGCAGCAGTGGACTCCCATCTGGTCGCCAGGCACCCGCGGGCGCCGCGCGCGCCAAGGCCCGAGCGGCGCTGTGGCAGACACCAGGAGGGCAGGCGCCAGCCAGGGTCGTGCGCCAGAACTGCTTGAGCCGACCCTGGCGATCACGGACCTTGACCTTCCCCTGAAGATGCTCGTGGGCATGACCTCCAAGACAACGCCTTTCAAGGATGCCGAGCTCGGGGAGGTCAGACTCAATCCTGGTGGGCTTCTGGTACGGGGCTCCAAACTGACAGCAGTCATACACCACGGAGACCTTGCTATGCTCGGACAGGAACTTCTGAAGAGGCTCCCAAGAGAAGAGCCGCGATCCCCGGGGGTTCTCGAGGGACCACCTGACGCCGAACTGAACGCACAAGCGATGTAGACGAAGAGTGACATGAGCACACCGCCGACCGGCGCGTATAGCAGACGTATCATTGGCCCCACGGCGAGCAACTGACCACGGAGTGCACGGAGTCCCGAAGTGCACGAACCAGACCTTGCGAGAGACGATCCACTGGCGAACGACGGTCTCGATGCTGGGCCGAAGCAGGTCGCCCCAACCCCCGAACTTGATGTCGATCGGAGCCGCGACAGCCAGACCGAGCTGCGCGAGAGCCCCTGTCCAGCGAGCCCCCCCCGAGAAGATCTCGAGAGCCGCCCGACGTCCACGAAGCCGAGGTACAGGAACACGAGCCGGCTCGACCGCGACGAACGGCATGGGCGGAGGGGGCGGCAGCCCGGGAGGCTCCGACGTCCATTTTCGGCCAGGCCGGGCATGCCAGCGAAGGCTCCCGAGGGCAGGCGGCCCGCGCGGCGCGCTCCCGACGCGCGTGCGCGGCCCGGAGCGGCCCAGACGTGGCGGGGCCCGCTCGGAAGAGAGGTGCCGAGGCCCCGGCACGAGTCTCCGTCCGACTCGTCCGAGGGCCCCAGCAGGCCGCGGCGAAGGCACTGGCCGCGGCCGTGGGCGGCGCCCGCGTGGGCGGGCCGCAGGCGGCGACGGGCCGCGGGCCCCCTCGGCCTCGTCGAACGTCGCCTCGCGTGCAGGGTGGCCAGGGGCGCCGGCTGCGGGCCCCTCTTGTGGCCGTGGGGCGCGCCGCGGCCTGCAGCGGCCAGCAGCCCCAGAGGCCCGCGGCGGCGGCCGCGGCGGGCAGGTCTGCAGTCGGCCGCCGCGCAGCCGCGCTGCGGGGGGAGGCTCGCAAGCCTCCTCGGCGACTGGCCAGCTGGCGAACGCCGAGGGCGCCGGCGGGGCCAGCGCCGGGGGCGCCGACTGCGGGCAGCCAGCGGGCAGAGCGGGCCTCTCCGACCTGCCGCCAACCCGCCGCTGCCCTGGGCGGTAGACGCCCTGCAGCGCCTTCCTCGACCCCGCGTCACTGAGGTTGCGGTCCGCGTCGAGGTGCCGGCGCCGCCAGGAGATCCCGCAGGCGATCTGGTAGGCGGCGGCCCTCCGGCACAGACAAGCGAGGCCGAGGTCCACGGCTCGCCCCTTCTCGATGGAGAGGAGCTCCGACATGTTGTCGCCCAGGCTGAGCACTCGGGAGCCGTGGCAGTCGACCTGCCGGGCGGCGTGCCGCAGGCCGCCCAGCGCGATGCGGCCCTCCAGCAGGTGAATGGGGGCCGCGCGGCGCCAGGCGCCCTCGACGATGAGAGACCAGTCCCTGGGATCGACGAGGCTGTCGGGCACGGAGACGCCAGCAGGTCGCACAGTGGGTCTGAGACAACCCTTGAGCACGCCTCGGGCGCCCTCCCTCGAGCGCGTCGGCGGCGGGGCCCAGACGGCCACGCCTGTGGCGCCCGGCGGCTCTCCCAGCACGCCTCCAGCGCCAGGCACCCAGCCCGGGGAGAAGGTGTCGTCGAGCGCCGCGTCGGGCCGCTTCTCGTCGGGGACGAACCTCCACCTCTCCCGGGTAGCCGCCAGCTGCCGAAGGAGTCGAACGTCAGCGCGTCGGCGATGGAGGGCGTAGCCTGCCTCGGACGAGTCGGAGCACAAAACCAGGGAGGACATCGGCCGGTCCAAGAAGACGACGGCCTGGAAGATGAGGCCCCTGAAGAGCTGGATCTCCCGTCGGGCCCCAGCAGACAGTGCGACTGGAGGCCCCTGACCCTGCGCGTCCACGAAGCGGTAGAGCAGGCGGAAGATCGAGAGGGCCGGCCGCAGCAGCAGGCAGTGCTGCACACAATGCCCGAGGAACACTCGGATCTGCCAGGCCGCGCGCGGAACCCCAGGCCGCTCGAGCTCCTGACAGGCCAAGTAGAGACGCCAGGCTCGGTGATCGGAATGCCGCAGACGCCTCCGCCTCCCGTCGTACTCAACGCCGACGGTGGTGAAGTGCGTGGCCGGGCCCTCGACCTCGTGGTACGCGATGCCGAGCGAGTCGAGTTTGTCCTTCGCGGCCTGCAGCGCGTGCCCGACGTCGTCGCTCGAGAGGCCCAGGAACGAGACGTTGTCCACGTAGACCGACCCTGTGGGGCGGAAGGGTGCCGCGACGGGAGCCGGCTGCTTGTCAAGCAGCAGGCGTCGGGCACCCCCCGGCAGCGTGTCCGAGACCCAGGACGTGACGGACGAGTGCACGGCCCAGAGTGCCCATGACCACCCCATCGGCACCCCGCGGAAGACCGGGAACACGAGCTCGTCGGGGTCGACAGGGGACAGGCCGTCGGGCGTCCAGATGTGGGAGACCTGGTAGTAGGATGCCCGCTCAGGAAAGTCCATCCCGAAATCCCCCGCGACGCGCTCCGAGAAGAACTGGTAGAACGAGTCCTGGAGGTCGAGGGACGACCCGAAGATCTGAGCAGGCGAGCCGTCAGCACTAACCCATCCAGCGTCCGCGAGCGCAGCATCGGACCAGTCCTGCTCGCTGAGGGCAGCCGGGGTCCCGAGGGCGGCATGCGGGGGCGCCCAGTGGGTGCGGTTGGTGTCGCGAGCGTCGACGACCAGGCGGATCCAGCCGCCCTTCTTCTCGACGAAGAAACACCCCACGCGTGACCTGATCCGCCTCCGGAAGCCGACCAGCCCCCGCCCCGCGAGCCTGAGGAGAAAGTCCCGCCGAAGGCGGGCGTCGCTGGCAAGCCGCGCGTCCCAGTACGGCTTGATCGGCGGCAAGAGCTCGAGGTCCTGCTCGACCACGCGGTCCGGCTTGCGGATGTAGGCGTCGGGGTCGCGGAAGGCGTCGACGACGAACTTGGGGCAGACCTCCTCCACGTCTCGAGGCGTGACTGAGGACTGCCAGAACTTGAGCTTGGACTCCTCATACGGGACGACCTTGGACGGCGCGCCTCCGTAGAGCGAGTCGGACTTGAGGAGCTCCTGAAGGGCTCCGCGAGGGTGGAGATCTGCCTGGCGAGGGCCGTACTCCGCCACGCAGCGGCCGAGCTGCCGGCCGCACGAGGACGAGGTCGCCGTACCCGAAGTCCCTGAAACGGCAGCGCCACCTGGCCCGCGGCCACGATGGCGCACCGCGCAGGCGGCGAGACAGTTGATCGAGTGAACTGCCTCACGAACACGGTGTTCACGAGAGCGTCGCTGGAGCACCCGCTGGCGCAGGTACCGCGGCGCCCCGCTGAGGTCGACCGGCGGGCCAGGCCCCGGGACCGAAAGCGGCAGCGGGTCCCCGTGCGAGGAGCGTGATCCCGATGCCATGTGGAGGACGAGGAGGCGCCCGCGGCGGAGGAACCCGCGGCGGCAGCCAGGCAGGGCGGGGCGCCGCAGGACGCCCAGCCCAAGGAGGGGGCCAGCCGGCCCCCTGCTACTTGCCAGCGTCAGCCCCGCCGCCCTTCGGCCCCTTTGGGGGCGCCTTGGGCTGCGCGGCCGTCCTCTCCTCCTGCCACTGCCGATTCGCCTTCATGGTCTGGGCGCGGGCGCGCGCCTGGTCGCCGACCCATCCGTCGAACTCCGGCAGCACCATGCCGCCCGTGTCGTCGACCCCCGTGTCGAGGATGAGGTCCAGCCCCTCGAAGTCGGGAGCCCGAGGACTCTTGCGGGTCGCCGACTCCAGCGGCTTGAGCCGCCTGACGAGGTACTCCGCGCCCGCGATGTTGAGGAGGTCCAGCTGATCGAACTGCTGCATCATCCGAAGAGACACGCAGATCATGTGGTGCTCGCGGGCCACGTTGCCCCGCTCGGCTACTCCGCTGCGTCGGAGCCACGTGGTGTGGTGCTCCTCCCAGTTGCCGTGTCCCCCGTCGCGAAGGGAGAGCACCGCCTCCCTCGTGGCACGGCGGCCCTGCAGGGGCCAGCCCGGGACCGTCGTCTCCTTCATGCGGCGGACCGAGTCGCGGAAGTCGATGTACCTGCCTCCGTCCTGGTCCCTCCCGTCGCCGACGACACGCGGATCCCGGCCAGCGCCCCCGCGAGCTCTCGCGAGGTACGTGTCGTAGTTCTGGCCCTCGCTCACCTTGATCGCATGGACCCAGACGTCGTCGAGTCGGACGAGCCCGACATCCCCACGCCGCACCAGGACCTCCTCGTTGGCGAGGACCTGGGGCGGCACCTCCTCGCCGAAGTGCGACGAGGTGGGGTCGCTCACGTACCACTTGTCGCCCGGGAGGCCCACGACGCCGGCGAGGTCGAAGCCAAGGATCGTGCCCAGGGCCCTGGCCTCCTCGAGGTAGCCCTGCATGTCCTCCGCCGCCACCTCGTCGAAGGCGTAGAAGTTCCCAGCATGCCGGGCTGGGAACGGGCCCGACCGCCGAAGGGCCAGCACCCGAAAGGTGGCCAGGTCGACGAAGGCCACCTCCCCGTCCGGCGTGAGCCAGATCCACTTCTGGGCATCTCCTTTGACCAGCAGCACACGGTGATGCCACTCGAAGTTCTCGTCGTCCTCGTACCTGACGAGGCACTGGCTGAACGGCGTGTCCAGCGCTCGGGCCATGGCGGCCCTCAGTCAGCTCGGGCGCCAGGAGCCAGCCGGCCTCGCCCGAGAGCCGACGGCGTCGCGACGTGCGTGCCGCCGGCGTCGTCCTCGACGGCGAGGGCCCGCGCTCGCACCGCCGCCCGACCCGGCGCTCCAGCCGCCAGCCAGGCCGCTGTCGCCAGCCCAGCGCCAAGGGCCCCCTCGAACACGCAGCGGCAGGAGACCTCGGCGACGCCGCTGTGCCCAGCCCCGGCCCAGCGCTCGGAGAGCGCCCCGAGTACCCAGCCGCCGGCAGCGTGCACCCAGGCGGCCATGAACCGTTCACGGCAGAAAGGCTTGAGGGGAAGAGGCAGCGGGAGGGGAGAAAGCGAATGCACAAGCGATGAGACCAAATGCAATACACGTTCGGGGGTCCGGAAAGGTTTCTTCAATTGGCGCTGGCCCCCCCTCCCTGACGCGCGGGGCGCCCAAGGGCGGCGACGGAGGCGCCGCCATGGTGGTCCAGCGCAGATCCGAGAAATACGCGCAGACCTCTGCAGTAATTATCATGCTCATGCCGCGTCTGATGTTTCCCAACCCTCCTGCGTTGGGTTCACGATTTCGATAAAGCACTGGCGGTAGCACACCTTCTCCTCCTCCCCCCTCCTCCTGCCTCCCCCTGCCTCCTCCAGCGCTGCTACCTGGGTTACTGCGAACTGTGCAACCGTCGCCACTTTCGTGGGCTCCAGGGAGGCACGGCGGAAAAGGGGAATACGCGCATCAAGCCGAGACCTCGCGGCTCCCTGAGTGGCCGCGAACTGCGCAGCTGCCGCCATTCTCGTGGGCTCCTGGGAGGCACGGCGGAGAAGGGGAATACGCGCATCAAGCCGAGACCTCGCGGCCCCCAAGGTGGCTGCGAACTGCGCAACCGTCGTCACTTTCGTGGGCTCATGGGAGGCACGGCGGAGTAGGGAAGTACGCGCATACACCCGAGACCTCGCAGCTCCTTGAATGTCTGTGAACTGCGCAACTGTCGCCTCGTCCGTGGGTTCCTGGGAGGCACGGCGGAGTAAGGGAGTACGCACATGCAGCCCAGACCTCGCGGCTCTCTCGGGAGTTGCGCAATGCGCAATTGTTGCCACTGTCGTAGTCTCCTGGAAGGTCCAGCGGAGAAGAGTGTCTGTGCAACGTGTTCTTTTGTATGGAACGCTTCTATAAATAACACGCTCGCGTTGATAAGGGGTTGGGCACGTCTCGGGCAATCGGAGGACCAGGAGGAACAACAGCAGGAAGGCGCCCGGCGCCTTCCGGCAGAAGCGCGCTTTCAGGGCTGGCGCGTTCATGGCCATCGGCCCTGCCGCGGAGGGGGGATGGCGGGAAGAGTTCCTTATCCTCCTCCTCCTCTTCCTCCTCCTCCTCCTCCTGGTTTTCCTCCTCCTCCTCCTCCTCCTCCTCTTCCTCCTCCTCCTCCTCCTCCTCATCCTCCTCCATTCCTTTTCCTATAAATTACTTGTCCCTGTCGCAAGCCGAAACCAAATTTTAGGGCGGGCCGGGCGTTTCGCCTGAGACTTCTTCACCATCTATGACTCCGAAGCTTGAAAAGTAACAACAGCTTCGCGGATTGAGGGCGGGCCGCTTTCGCGAAGTGTGGCTCTCGCCTTAGCGCCGCGTGCATTCCTTTTTCAACATTTGCAAGAACTTCACGGATTGAGGGCGGGTCGTTTTCAAAGTGTGGCTCTCGCCTTAACGCCGCGCACACTCGTTTTCAAAGTATTAGAGTTCCACGGATTGAGGGTGGCTCCGTTTCAAAATGTGCCTCTCGCCTTAGCGCCGCGTGCATTCAACTTCAACGTGCCAGAAATTGTGTTTCAGAAAGATTCCGGCCGGATTATGCGTGCGCAATGGTGATGTTGATTCGCGGTGTTGAAGTCACAAACAAAAGTTCTGACACGATTCCCGGTGACCAAGACGCAGCTGTCAGGTTGATACGTGGCGTTGAGATCCCGAGAGCAATGTTTTGGCACGCTTCCGGGTTTTCAAACGGTTGTCTTCCAACGAGGCAGTTCCCTCAATGAAAATGAACCGTTGTATGGGCCTACGAAGAGGGAGCTTGGAGGGAGGGTTCACTCCAGCATCGTTGATGACTCTTGGGGTTACACTGGTCCTCCTCCTCCTCCTCCTCCACCCCCTCCTCCTATGTTAGTATGTATTTGTATGTATGTATGCATGCATGCATGTATGTATCTATGTCTGCATGTATGTGTATGTGTATGTATATATATAGATATACATACATGCACTGCTCTGGTACGAGTTGTTCAGAGATCTCCAGAGCGTGGGCAACATGCCCAACGCCCCGAAGGTCGGGCTTCTCTGTCACACGCTGACGGTCTACATGCGTCTCATCGAATGGAATCAAATGTCTCTGCAATATTACGATAAGCGACTTGAGATCGCTCGTGAGCTGGAGCACATTGATGCTGTACTCCTATCAGGAACTCAGACAAAGACCACGACCCCCTCCGAGACACACTCATCGGCAGAGTTTTTCATGTTAAAGTTTGGATGGCATCGCGGTAACAAGAACACGACAGGCAACACATCATGCGGCACAGAGATCTGGTTGAGCCGACGCTGGTTTCGGAAAACACACATAGTAATGATATGGCAGCCTCCACCCGCTCTTCGCGGCCGTGTAGGCGCTGCGCGCGTGAAGGGCTCGCAGTTCGATGTCACTTTCATCACAGCCTACGTCCCCCCGAGATCTCAGCGCCCCACCACTGTCTCCAAGAACGAAGTTATGATTGACAGAATGCGTAATTACCTGCACGACATTCTCTCGAACTTGCCAGGCCGAACTCGCGCGTCCTCGGCACAGACCTAAACGACGGCCTCGAGCGCACCAACTCCACAGAGGACGACGACGCCACCATAGGTATGCATGCTTACGGCCAGCAACACTACGCTGGAGAAGCTTTTCACACGTTTATAAAGGACTACGCCCTGTGCGCGACGAACGCGCACCACCCGCGCGGCCCCACATACCATGGCTTCGCGGACACACTGCCTGCATCGACTACCCCGTGAAGGAAATACGTTATCAACCGAGAATACGGCGCCACAACATAGCCTGCCACCTGACCAAAAGACTCCGAGCATTCCCATCACAACGCCTCCTGGACCACATGATGCTATATATAGACGTCGACTGCACCCTCATATTCGACAGGCCCCAGACGACGCCGCAGTGGGACTACACCCGCATCTTCTTAGCTTGGAATGAAAGGTTCTTCGGCTGGGCGAAGCAGCTCCACGATGACATAGAGACGGACCTGTCTCACTACCTCAACGAGAACGGCCACGGCGACGTGGCGGACTGGGCAGAAAGACATACGATGTAATCTGGATGGCAACACTTAATATCGATTATACGACCACGAGCTCTTGAATATTTTGAAGCGAGGAAGTCCCCGACCGACTGGGAGCACCAGCAGCTTGCGCAGCAACGCCGACACGACCTTCACGAACGCACACTCGGTCGGCAGAATATCACGGACGACTTAGAGAGGACGATGGCCCTCCGAAGTTGCAGCGCTGCTGGCAAAAAATCCACCGGCGAGTACGCGACTTCCGAGAAGAGCAACATGTTCGCGAACTCCAACAGGCTGACGAAGCAGGACTGGAAGCAGAGGTTTGGCGAGCTTGCCGACGCCTTGCTGGTAGCGGCAAGGGCCCTGGTAAGCGATGCTGCTTCGATCTACCCTACGCTAAACCCTCCGTTCAGACATGGACCGAAGATATGGCACTCCCTGGCGCCGACGGCGGAATGGAGGCAGTCCCTATTGATAGTACCCACCTTATGACACCGCTGCTGTGAACGACGAACGTTTCTGCCCGTACTACGCATCAGTGGAGACACGCCAACTACGAGTTCGACGCGATCAAGCACCGATGACGAATTCATTGCAAAAGCCGATGAACTGCTCCTGAACGGTCTCTACCTGCAGATATTTGGACTCTTTTGCTCGTGGACAGACGTGAAGATTGAAAAAGAACTGCCGCCGAGCGTTCGACCGCACGAGGATATTCCATGGCCCCCTACTCGGCGATGCGAGTCTCACTCAACTTGCTGCAGCTCGTCAACACCAACGGCTCGATGCACGGTGGAACCTATCTCAAACTTACCAGGTAAGCAAGATGAATAACAAGCCATGTACTCGAGGCATTCGACTACTACATGGATTATGCACGTACGGAAAGCCATGGGTTGCATCAAGACAACTACTCACATCCACTCCGTTGGACGACACAGAGAACGGATACGCGAGGGCACCCTCACGATCACCCGCTAACGCCATAGGATTGGCACTACAGTGCCGACTCACCAAGCAGCAACGGAGCCACATCACCACGAAACATGACATGACGAACGCCTCCGCATCAGTGGATCACGTCTACCTCGGCGCCGCAGTGGACAAAATATACCTCCCTAGCGATTGCGCGATCATGAAAGGCAGACACCGTTGAGCAGCATGTGTGACCAGCGACGGGAACGACACCCAAGGCGACCAGAATACTGTGGGCTGCTTCGTGGGCGACGCCGACGCTGCGGTTAAGTTCCGCGTGTCTCCCATGCCACCCACTACTGCTTGGAATGCTGCACTTACTACTGGTACGAGCACCTCGGTGACTGCGGGGTGCGAGTTCACTGGAACCAACGCCGACCTCAGCGCTCGCAAGTACGCTGGCTACTTTACTCACATGTGTCACGATGCGCAGACGGCGGCCGACAAAGCACAGCACCCCGACCAGGTTTTGAAAGGCAAGCTGAGCACGATTGCTCTACAACACAATGCGGAGAACAAAAACTGAACTACCGACGTTTGCCGGCACGGGCGCCCACAGATATTCACGAGTCCTACATTATCGCAAGGTACCTGTCGACGGCGGAATCCATTCCTCGAGCTTGCTCGCGGGATCCATCATGCAGGCCAACGGCCACAACCACGCCTAGGCCAAGGCACGGTGCATTGCTGCTGCGCGTAGCTGGCGTAGCATGGGACGTTTCTGGAATAGTTGCAGGTACCTTGGTCGGCGCAAAATTGTCTCAGAAGTCGGGTTTTATCAGCGGCTATCCCTGGACTCGAAGCGCGCGTTCTGACAGAGGCCCAGCACGATCAGATTGACGCATGCGCGGCACGACATGCACGAGCACTCCTTCAAGGCACCGCATATATCAAGCAGTCCGCCGATGACGACGACCCCTCTGACACAATCAAAACGGTTCGCATTGTCTCCTCATATGAAGTTTGGAAGAAACTGAAGATCGCACCACCTTCCCTGGACGTGCAGACCTCACGGGCTAAGCGATGGCAACGCGTTGCAAGCGAACCTGCACATCATGCTCAACTGCTAGCCAGCGCATTTGGACAGCTACTCTGCGGGACCACGGCGACGATGGACTTCGCCTGGGCCCCTGCGCGCGCAGATGGTGGAGGCCCTACACACATGACCAAACCGCGGCGAAAACAGTTCTTTGATGCTATGAATTTGCTGCAGGCACTTGCTGGCGGACGCGCGTGCCTCGACGGCATCGACCATGACGTGCTCGACATGTTTCGCCCGACACCAGGCCGACTAAGCCAGCGACTGCACGCGCGCGGAAGTGGTGGCTGGAACAGCCCGCTCCACCACGCAGTGTTCCAGATGCAATTGTCTCCTGGAATAGACCCCATGCGCGCGGCCTCCTGTGCGAAGATGGCGCGTTATGCCTGTTCACGGCCGAAGCAAAACAAGCGCCCCGAGTGCGCCAAGCGATGAATGGGGAGGGGGGCGAGCACGGGCGAGCATGCGAACACATGCGATTCACAATTTCGAACCAATGCCCGAATGCCGATCGACGTTCGCGAGCCGACAGACTGCGATGAACCATCTCGCTGCTGCGCATCGTTCTGGACGATGACAAAAACACCACCCCACTTACAACTTCGACGCGAACGATCCGCCGCAGCTGGTTTGCCCAGGCGACGACTGCGAGCTCACCTTCGCCAATTGGCGAGTTGCAAGCCCACATTGCTGCTGGGCACCTCCCAGTACCTCGCCCCCATGTCGCGGATGAACTCACTGCCCAGCGCTGGAGAGCCCGCGGGCGCTGCCGCGACAGAGGCGGAGCAGCCTGCTTGCAAGTCCCGCCACCGCCAGCAAAGAGAGCGCGGCGACCAACAGAGTGGGTCGAAGTCCAAGCTCGCGGACCTGGACCCGCTCGAACTGGAGGAGATGGACTTGAAAGACATTCAGCGCATGTCCCCCATAGTCATGAAACTATTGCTCAACGCGGCGATGAGGCAGCGACAAACCGACGCCATACCGACGCCATCCAAATCAAGACTTACCTCGTCTCCCCCGACTCCAAAATCGTCGTAGCGATCCGAGCTCGAGTTCGGGCGCGGGTAAAACAAAACGAAGAGATACGCAGCTCGACGGCGGCACCACAGATCGACGCAGAGAGGGCAAAGACCAGCACGATCAGCACCGCGGCCCTCGCAGGTCTGCTCGAAGGTCTTCATGGGGAAGGCGCGTCCGTCGGAGGCCTCAACCAGCAGAACCTGACGGCGCTCGGCAACAAGCTGCAAGCTATGGACATCAAGCAGATCGTCGAGCTCGTCCCGCTCGCGAAGGCCAGCGACTCGCACAACGCAGCGCAGTGCAAGCTTCAGATCAGCCTCAACCCCAGGAGCGACGTCGACCTCAGCGCGATCCACGACTCACTCATCCAGACGGGAGCGAGCTACAAGCAAGGCCAGCGACCGATGGTGCACACGGAGAGGATCCTTCACACGAAGCTGTCGCAGTTAGAGGACGCACTCATGGGCTAGACTTCTTCGCTTTCCACTGGAGATGGCATAGTTGTGCGCCATGGGGTCCTTGTATTCCACAGAATACGGCAGCGATGGGCACTGGGAGCTTCTCGTCTGCATCTGGGAGCGCGCCTAATTCTACGCCAGTTGTTCAGGGCATGGGAAGCCCAGCACATGCATCTACGAGTGCGCCTACTTCCTCGCCAGTTGCTCAGGGCATGGGGGGCCCACCTTTTGCATCACAGAGTGCGCCTACATCCTCAGTTGTGCAGAGCATGAGAAGCCCACCTCACGCATCACAGAATACGCCGGCCTCAGCAGAGTCACTCGTTGACACGCACCGCTCACCTCCTCTGCCCTCTCGCGAGCATTTGGGCGCGCCGCTCCCTTCGCTCGCATCGAGGGCCTTTGGAGGCAGAGGGTGCGGACCTTCGGGAGGTATCTCCACTCAGGGCATGGGAAGCCCACCGCGTGCATCACAGAGCACGCCTACTTCTACGCCGCCAGTTCAGGGCATGGGAGGCACTCCTGCATCACAGAATGCGCCTACTTCTACCACAGTTGTTCAGGCCTGAACTGCCCACCTGTTGCATCTTCGAGTGCGCCTACGTCAATTGTTCAGGGAATGGGAAGCCCACGCCGTTCACCTACGAGTGCTACACCGTCGTGTTCCCGCACTGAGATGTGACAGCTTCGCTGTTGGCACATGCCCGAGCACTGGGCCAGGCTGATAAGCAGAGACCCTGTGAGCCCACCGTGCCTACCCTGCCCAGCGCCCCAGTGCTTCCTCACCCTGAGCCTCCTCTCCTCCCCCCTCCTCCCAAGCGGCCTCGTAGGTCATCCGTCCCTCCGCCACTGCCCCAGCGCCAGCCGCACTCATCCCGAGGCTCGTCGTTTCCTGCCCCTGCTGCCAGGCAAAGCCCAGGACGTGACTCGAGAACAATGGATGTCATCATGAGACTCGTAGGCACGAGCAGGCGTAAAGACCTGCGTTCCGTTTCCCGCCAGTGTGTGACCACGCGGTTTACTTTCGGGCGTAGCCCGATCCAAGAGGCACCAAGCGTCAGAGACATCCGAACTGCTGCCTCCGAGGGGTCCGGTCCGATCCGATATATATATATATATATATATACATATACATATACATATACATATACATACATACATACATACATACATACATACATACATACATACATACATACATACATACATACATACATACATACATACATACATACATATAACCATGTATACACTTTATCGGAGGTGAGGGGGTGAGATAGAAGTGGAACGGAGAGCCCCCCTACCGGGAAATCGATTTCGGTTTCGTGTTCGTGCGTGCCGTGCGGGCGAGGCGAAGCTGCGTGGGCGGGCGAGAGAAAGTCTCCTGTGGCTGAGGCGCGGCCGGACCAAATGTCTCCCTTCCGGGCGGCCGGGGCCCCGCGGTGTCCCGCCGGTGTCCCGCTGGTGTCCCGTGTGGCTGAGGCGCGGCCGGACCAAATGATTCCCTTCCGGGCGGCCGGGGCCCCGCGGTGTCCCGCCGGTGCCCCGTCGGTGTCCCGATTATGGTGATGATATTGATGATGATGGTGATGATGATGACGATGTTGATGTTTTGTTTTGATGATCGATAGTGAGATCGGTAGTGATATCGATTGTGAGATCGAACGTGAGATCGAATGTCAGATCGCTTGTGAGATCGATTGTGAGATCGATTGTGATACCGAATGTGAGATCGATAATGAGATCGATAGTGAGATCGATTGTGAGACCGAATGGGATATCGATTGTGAGATCGATTGTGATATCGATAGTGAGATCGATAGTGAGACCGAATGTGAGATCGATTGTGGAATCTATTGTGAGATCGATAGTCAGATCGATTGTGAGATCGATCGATTGAGTTAGTAGTGAGATCACTATCGGTAATGAGATCGGTAGTGATTTCGATAGTGAGATCGATGATGAGACCGAATGTGAGATCGATTGTGAGTTCGGTTGTGATATCGATAGTGAGATCGATAGTGAGATCGATAATGAGATCGAAAGTGAGTTCGATAGAGAGATCGATAGTGAGGCCGAATGCGAGATCGATTGTGAGATCGATTGTGATATCGATAGTGAGATCGATAGTGAGACCGAATGTGAGATCGATAATGAGATCGATAGTGAGTTTGATAGTGAGATCGATAGTCAGATCGAATGCGAGATCGAGTGTGATATCGATTGTGAGATCAATAGCGAGACCGAATGTGAGATCGATTGTGGGATCGATTGCGAGATTGATTGTGAGATCGATAGTCAGATCGATTGTGAGATCTATCGATTGAGATCGATTGTGAGATCGGTAGTGAGTCGATAGTGAGATCAATCGAGTGCGACGTTGGTCCCTCCCCCCCCCTCACCTGATTAATCACCCTAAGGGTGGTCTATGCGGTAGAGATATACAAAATACATACATTTATAAATATTTGTATACACATAAACATATATACATACATAGATATGTACAACTATACATCTATATATATATATATGTGTACATGCATGCGTATATACAGTTATACATATATACATAAATATGCACAGCCCTGTGTATGCATCCCTGTCGCGCCCACAAACATGTCGGTAGGACGGGCCAGGCGTGTCGCCTGAGATTTCGCCGCTGTGTATTATCCTGGAGACCGGGGTGTGCAACAGCAACACGGATGGAGGGCAGGCCCTGTTTCACCATATGGCTCTCGCCTTAGCGCCGCGTACACTCGCTTCTGAGTCAGCCACATCTTCACGGATGGTGGGCAGGTGGCTTTAAGAATGTGAGTCTCGCATTAGCGCTGAGCGCATGAGTTCTAAACACTGGAAGGGCTTCACGGACTGAGGACGGGTCGTTTTCAAAATGCGGCGGTCGCCCTAACGCACGGCACACTCGTTGCTTCAGATCGTGATAACTGCACGGGTGGAGGGTGATCATGTTTCAAACCGTGTCTCGTCTCTCGCTTCAGCGCCGTGCACACTCGTGCAAACATGTGCCACGGTTTCGCGGGTGGAGGGCCTGTCGTTTTCGAGCTGTGACTCTCGCCTTCGCGCCGCGCACAGTCGTCTTAAAAGTTTGCCAACAGCTGTGAGGATAGAGCGGCTCTTGTTCAAAAACTTCGTTCTCGCCGTAGCGACGCGCACATTCGTCCTAAGAATTCGCACCAGTCTTGAACGCAATGGACACGTTGATTCGCGGTGCGTGGCGGTGTGTAAATGTAAAGACCCAGAAACGCCGTTCTGGCACGATTTAGGACTGTCACGACGCAGCAGTCACGTCGATCCGCGGCGTTGAAGTCCCAGGAACAGTGTTTCGGAACGGTGCTTGGGCCACTTCCCGCAATGAAAATTGCCGGCCCCCGCTTGCTGGGGGTGAGAAGGCGTGTGACATGATTGGCTGTCCCCCCCTCCCCTCCCCCTGGGACCAAAAAGTCGCCATAGAGGGAGGGGGGGGGCCAGGGAAGAGGCCCCAGGGGGGGGAACCCGGGGGGGCACAAGCTTGCCAACGCACTCCCAGAGCTCTCCGGAGCCTACAAAGGCTGCCGAAGGAGCGCTGAGACAATCCAACAGAGCGTCGAGACGGCCAAGGGCAACCCCGCTGCATTCGAAGAAGGCCTCGAGACGGCCGACGAGGCCCCCAAGACGGCCCAAGCGAGTGCTCCAAGAGGGCCGCCGAGAGGTGCCCAAGAGGCAAAAAGTCGCCCAATCCCGCAAGAAAATTACCTGTTCGACAAAGCGCCTTTTCGACTTGACAGCGTCCACTACGGCCCGCAGAGCCCCCCAGGATCGCCCCAAGACGGCCCAGGAGGCACCCAAGAGAACCCCAAGACAGCCCAATAGAACCCCAAGACGGCCCAAGAGGGCCCCAAGATGGTCGCAGGGGCCCCTACGACTGCCCAGGAGGGCCCCAAGAGGGGCCCAAGAGAGGCAATACTTCCCGCTGCGATGGCCCCAAGAGCACCCTAGTGGCACCCGATGCGCCCCCAAGGAGTCCAAAGAGGCTCCCAAGAGCCCGCCAATAGGCCCCAGCAGAGCTTACCCGGAGACCCTCAGACGCACCCCCAAGGTTCCTGATCCACTGGCCAGGCAGGAGGGCACTTGACAAATTCTGCGTCACGAGGGTCGGTGGAATGGCGCAAACCTCTTGAATCCGCCCGCACATCAGGCTGAGGGGCCAGAGAAACGTGACCATGGGAGATCGTATATTTAGCCCCTCCTTTGAAGCCCTCCGGAGGCCTCCGCCATTCCACCACCCGGCGGCGGCATCGACCTTTTTCCAACGTCCAAGACGAGCTCGAATGTCAGACCGGTCCGAATAAGCTCTCGGGGAGCAATTTTGCTTCATTTCCGCCCCTTTGGTGTCCGATGTCCTGCGCCGCCAAAAACTTTTTCCCGGAGCCCCCAGAGGCGCCTCTTGGCCCCAACTTCGCCGACAAATTTCGAACAGAATGTAACAACTAACGTTTTGGTGCTCAGCGGTTTTACCCTCGCCGGGGGTCGCCTGGACGCCTCTAACAGCGAATGTTCGGCATCGTGTAAGGTATTTTTCGAAACTGTTTTTGGGGGCACGCCCTGGTGTCAATGTCGAACGATGGCGGGCCCAATTTGGACTCCAAGACAAAGCCCCGCACCGGCCCAGTTTGTGATGGCATTCGGACGAGGGGCGCGTTCCCACGCGGAGTTGCTCTCGCGTCGGCGTCCAGAACCTCCCCCAGGCCGTCTCGTGCCCTTTTTGCCATCCTTTTGGTAGAGGAAAGAGAACTATGCACATGCACCGAATCTGGCCAGACCCATCCTGATCCCATGATCGGTGCATACGCCCTCCTGCCTTGGCCAGGAAGGCATATGCACCGATCCTGGGTCAAGGATGGGCCTTGCCAGGATCGGTGCATGTGCATAATTCTCTTCGCCCGATTTGGGCCCTTATCGGGCCCTTCAGGTTCTCGTTTCAAACCCCCCGTTTCCTCGGGGCGCGCCGCCACCCCACGCTCCTCCCGGGCGCGCAGGTGGGGGCCTGCACTGCCCGCGAAGGGGGGGCGCGGCTGCCTTGACGCCAGGGGAAGAGAAGGAGAAACTGACTACCTACCAGACCACCCCAACCCAACCCGAAGACCCGAATTTGACCCGAATTTCGGGTTGGGGGGGGGGGTACGGATACCACGTGTTTTCTCAACGTTCCCCGACTCCCCCCCACTGGAAATCGAGGATAAATTTGGGCCTTCGGGTTGGGTTGGGGTGGTTTGGTGGGTGGTGAGAAACAGCACGAAACAACAACAAGCGGGTTGTTTTCAAAA
Source organism: Prorocentrum cordatum (assembly GCA_963575745.1). Taxonomy (NCBI): domain Eukaryota; class Dinophyceae; order Prorocentrales; family Prorocentraceae; genus Prorocentrum; species Prorocentrum cordatum. Next base: position 383,911 of record CAUYUJ010018804.1, on the reverse strand, counting down.
TGTGTATGCTTCTCGCCTCTGCACCGCGCACGTTCGATGCCAGACGTGGGAGAGCATCACGTCTGGGGCGCGGTCCGTCTTCAAAACTTCGTTCTCGCCTCAGCGCTGCGCAAATGCTTACAAAACCGCGCAACAGTTTCACGCTGCCGCGCACAACCGTCCAGAAAAATTGCAAAAAGCAGTAATCACAAATGCACAGCGCGAGGAAAGAAAGCGCCAAAAAACACCACGGTCACATTGATTGGCGGTGCTGAAGCCCCGGGAGTGGTGTTTTGGCACACAAAGTCCAAGGAATGGTCTTCCGGCAACCTTGCAATTCAAGCGGCTCTGTTCAAACGGAGCAGCGTCCGCGGAAAACAAACAAAACTGCAGACCCAGAAAAAACAAACAATTGAGGGAGGCCGGTTGGCAACATCAGGATGAGTCTTGAACTTGCGTTCCTCCTCCTTTCTTTTTCCGTCTGAGTAGCTCCTCCCCGTCGTAGCCTGACCTGAGGCCACTCGGAAGGGTGGACCAGGCATGTCGCCTGGGACCGCCATGCAATTCATGTGCCTCGACCTAGGGGGGGGGGGGGGGACACATCCACAGATGGAGGGCGGGTCGCTTCCAAACTGTGGCGCTCGCCGTAGCTCCACGCACACTCGTCCACAACGTTTGCACAAGTTGTACGCATTGGCAACAAGTGGTTTCAAACATGTGGTTCTTGCCTCTGCGCCGCGCACAGAAGCCTGATCAAGCAGCAAGAGCTTAACGGATTGACGGCGGCTAGTTTTCAAACTGTGATTATCGTCTTCGCGCCGCGTATCTTCGCTACCACACTTTTGATAATATGCACGGGTTGAGGACGTTTGTTTCCGAAACGTCGTTAGTGACTGCGCAACGCGCGTATCCGTTTCATCCGCAAAAATGCCACTGTAGTAACGATTCAGTCTTGTCAGGGCGCGACGATCACGTTGGTTCGTTTTCCTGACACGGTTCTAGATCGCCCAGGCGCAACAATCGGGTTGACCCTTGAACTTGCAAATATGAGAAAAGGCGCGTTGGCACGCGTCAGAAATTCCACACGGTTGTCTTCCAATGGGGTACGTCCCTTAATATACATGGGGGCATTTGAAGGGGGAGCCCGGGTGGAGGGTGCATTCCAACATCGTTGAAGGGCCCTGGGCTCACACTGGTCCTCCTCCTCCGCCTCGTCCACCTCATTTCTGCATGTGTGTCGCCTCCTGGAAGCAGGGACCAAGAGGAATACCAAGCAGTTCTCCGCCATGAGCTGGAAAACACGGCATGGTTATCCTCTCTTCCCAACCATCCTGTGGTGTTGGGCCCTCGTTTTGAAGAGACAGCGCCCCGCGTTCCTCCTTCCTCCTTTTTCCTCCTCCTCCTCCTTTTCCTCCTCCTTCTCCTCCTCGTCCACCTCCTCCTCCTCCTCCTGCTAATCTTCCTCCTCCTCCTCCTCCTCCGCATTGCCTTTGCTCTCCGCATAATCGTTTCGTGGTTCCCTTGGGAGCTCCACCTAAGGTCCCAGTGGCGGAACTCGCATGGCGACCTCGCCCCATTTTGGCACCCCCCCCACACGTTTCGTGGACCCATAAGGGGGCCCCACCTAAGGTCATACTGGCGAAATTCGCAGGGCGGCCTCGCCCCATTTTGGTACACCCCTCACACGCTTCGTGGCCCCATAGGGAGCTCCACCGAAGGTCCCAGTTGCGGAAATCGCATGGCTGCCTCGCCCCATTGTGGCACACCCCTCACACGTTTCGTGGCCCCTTAGGGGGCTTCACCTAAGGTCCCGGTGGCGGAAAACGCATGGCGGCCTCGCCCCATTTTGGTACACCCCTCACACTTTCGTGGCCCCATAGGGGGTTCAACCTAAGGTCCCGGTGGCGGAACTCGCACGGCGGCCTCGCCCCATTGTGGCACTCACCATCACACGTTTCGTGGCCCCAAAAGGGACTCTACCCAAGGCCCCAGTGACGGAACTCGCATGGCGGCCTCGCCTCATTCTGGCACACCCCTCACACGCTTCGTGGCCCCATAGGGGGCTTCACCTAAGGTCCCAGTGGCGGAATTCGCATGGCGGCCACGCCCCATTTGGCACACCCCTCGCACGCTTCGTGGCCCCATAGGGCAATAGGGAGCTCAACCAAAGGTCGCACTGCCGAGGTCGCATGGCAGTCCACCTAAGGTCGCAGTGGCGCAGTTCGCACCGAGTTCTTCCTGGCAGGGCCGCCGGAGGGCTCACGGAAGCAGCTGGGGCAGTTTGCGGCGCGCACGAAGCGGTGCAGAAGGGAGGCGACGGCCCTCGCCAGGGAGCTGGGCTTCACCGAGTTCATCCACGAGGCTTGACCTGAGGAGCGGCCCGCCCGAGCCTCGCCGTCTCTCGACGGTCTGACTGTTTGGCCTTGCGCCGCGGGCGACCCGCGCGCGTCGCTGGGACCCTCTCGGGGCGACCAGCGCGCGTCGCGGGAATTTCGCGCTGCGCTCTGCCTAGAGCCTCGCTCGCCCCCGTCGTCGCTCTGCCCAGCGGCCAGCTAGCTCTCTCTCTCTGCTCCGCGCAGCGGACGACCCGCGCGCGTCGCCGGGACCCCTTCGGGGCGACCAGCGTACGTCGCGGGGGCTCCGTGCGGCGCCGCGCCCGCAGCCATGGACATCGGCGCGCACGGGCAAAGAGGCAGAACAAGAAAGGAAAGGAAGCGGGCGCGAACCTCGTGAGGAGCGTGTCGACACGGGCGTCGACATTCATGCACGTAGACTGATTCGCACGCAGACTCATTCACAATCAGCCTCACTCGCGCTCAGTCTCACCCGTCTTCAATCTCTTGCACTCAAACCGACCGTCTTTGTTCGTTTGTGGACCCCGCCGCGCATTCCGGCACGCCCCCCTCGCACGGTTCGTGGCCCCATAGGGAGCTCGAGCGAAGATGACATCCACAATTGCGATATTCACAACTGCATATGTTTGGGTCCTTCGCCCGGCTATATTTTTGGTCGAGCGCAGAGTACAGTGCCTGGCGCCCTGCAGTGCAGCTCCGGAGTTGCAGTCGCTGTTCTCTCGAGTCTAGGGTCAGCGCCTACAGCTACCACTGCTGTCGAGGACTGCACAAGTCGAGTCGTCGCCCGAATCGTCCATGCAGGCTTCCCGAAGGGCATAGTCGTCGCCAGCGCGTTTCCCGTGACGGGCCAGGACCTCGCGGGGCCCAACACGGCCTTGCTGCAGGCTATAGGAACCTATCTTGTGGCCCAAGATAGACCGTGGGTTTTCCAGTGGGACATCCACTTCCGGCCCAACGCGCTCATGGAGCCCGGGTGGTTGCAAAAATGTCGAGGGGTGTTGGTGGCTCCAGAGGGCCCTACTTGCAGAAGCTTTCGCCCCAAGAAGGCGCAACTGGTCCGTCGTAGGCCCCGACGGGCACGCTAAATGAGTGGGTGGCTTTGGACGGGGAGGTCTCGGAAATCATCCAGCAGGTGGCAGACGGCAGTCGGATCCTAAACTTCTTTGTGGTTACAGAGGTGCTGGCCTCGCGGGTTGAGGCGATCTCGGTCTTGGACGAGGCGCCCCTGTACCCGCGCGCTCCTTTCTTGTTGAGACTGAAAGAATGTGCGTTTGCTGCTGCCCCTCGCTCGCTCCCGCAGCGCCCGCAAAGAAAGACAGGCTACCGAGCAAGGCTCGGCTACGCCTCCAGTGAGGAAGTGTGGTCCTAGCGTTCAGCCTTGTCGTGGGCGACCTGGACATGCTTCGGGCGCTGGGCGAGGCCTCGCGAAAGCCTCCCCAAGAGTTTGAAGATGAGGGGCCCTCCGATTCTGAAGGTGCGGTTTCTAAATGGTTTTCTATGACTTCATGTCGTTCCACAACAACCTCTTCTTCCTCCTCTTCCTCTTCCTCCTCCTCCTCCTCCTCCTCCTCCTCCTC
>CAUYUJ010018804.1:348923-379901 GCA_963575745.1 Prorocentrum cordatum | reverse complement strand
CTACTACTACGACTTCTACTACTACTACTACTACTGCTACTACTACTACTACTACTACTACTACTACTACTACCACTACTACTACTACGACTACTACTACTACTACTACTACTACTACTACTACTACTACTGCTGCTGCTGCTACTAGTACCAACAACACCACTACGGCTACTTCATCGTCTACTACTATCACAACTATTACAAATGCCCCTACTAGTACTTCTACTAGTACTGCCGTTCCTGCTACCTAACACTACTACTACTACTACGACGACTACTACTACTACTACTACTACTACTACTCATACTACTACTAGTACTACTGAGACTACGACGACTAGTACTACTAATAATAAAACTACTACCACTACTACTACTGCTACTACTACTACTGCTACTACTACTACTATTACAACTACCTGTACTACTACCACTACTACTACTACTACTAATACTACTACGACTACTACTACTACCACTACTACTGCTACTTCGCCTGCTACAACTACAACTACGACTAGTACTATTACTACTACTATCACTACTACAAGTACAACATCAACTACGACTGCTACTAGTACTACTACGATTACTACCACTACTACTGCTACTACAACTACTACTACTACTACTACCACTACTACTACTACTGCTACTACTACTACTACTACTATTACTACTACTACTACTACTACTACTATTATTACTACTACTACTACTACGACTACGACGACTACTACTACTACTACTACTACTACTACTACTACTACTACGACTACGACTACGAATGCGAATCCGAATACGACGACGACTACTACTAATACTACTACTAATACATCTACGACTACTACTACTACTACTACTACTACTACTCTACTCTACACTACTACTACTACTTACTACTACTACGACTACTACTACCACTACTACTACGACTACTACTACTACTCCTACTCATACTACTGCTACTACTACTAGTACTACTGGTACTACTACGAAGACTACGATTACTACCACTACTACTGCTACTACTGCTACTACTACTACTACTCCTACTACTACTACTACTACTACTACTTCTACGACGACTACTACTACTACTACTACTAACGATTACTACTACTATTTCTACTACTACTACTACTCTACTACTACTACGACTACTACTACTACTACTTACTACTACTACTACTACTACTACTACGACTACTACTAACCCTACTACTACGACTACTACTACTACTCCTACTCATACTAACTGCTACTACTACTAGTACTACTGGTACTACTACGAAGGACTTAACGATTACTACCACTACTACTCTACTACTGCTACTACTACTACTACTCCTACTACTACTACTCACTACTCCTACTTCCTACGACTACTACTACTACTACTACTTCCTACTACTACTACTACTACACTCTACTACTACTACTACTACTACAACTACTACTACGACTACTACTACTACTACTCGCCTACTACTACTACTACTTACTACTACTCCTACTACTACTCTAATACAACTACAACTACTACTACTACTACTACTACTACTACTACTACTACTACTACTACTTAACTAACTACTACTACTCTACTACTACACTACTACTACTACTACTACTACTACTAGTAACTACTACTACTACTACCACTCATAATATTTCCTGGGGGTTGGGTGAGACAAGGATTCGTGTCTGATGTTTCTCAGAGCGGCCTTGAGCCACAGTGGCGTCGAAAAAGCGTCTCGATAGGAACTGCTCATTCCAGTCCAAGATCGCACGTTGGCGCGTGCATGTGTCCCGCTGTGTTCGGCTCAGTAATTTCGAGAGCACGCAGCGTGCCCAGGCAGCGCTCATGGCGCGTTTGCGTGGCTGACCGTTCCGAGGAGCGGCTCTCGGGACAGTGGTGAAAAGGGGGAAATCGGCAGCAGCGCCAGCGTCGTTGCGACGGTCATTCCAGTTCATCAAATTGCAGATACCACTGACTTTCAGACGACCGATCCCCTTGGCTCAATTGCACAGGCAGGCCAGTCATCAGCTTACCGCTGCCCGCGCCTCAGATGCCGCCTCACCGTCATCGGCGCAGGCTCCCGATCGAGATGCAATTGTAGCACCCTCTCGTGGCCGAGATGGGCAATCGTCGCGGATGAACTCGTTCCGAAAGCCGAGCGCTGGTCCTCCTCCCTCCTCCCCCTCCTCGCTCCCCCCGCCGTCTGAATTACGCCTCCTCCTCCTCCTCCTCATCCTCTTCCTCCCTCCTCCTCCTCCTCCTCCTCCTCCTCCTCCTCCTCCTCCTCCTCCTCCTCCTCCTCCTCCTCCCCCCCACTTCTCATCCCTCATCCTCCTCCTCTTCCTCCTCCTCCTCCTCCTCTCCCTCCTCCCCCTCCTCTTCCCCCTCCTCTTCCTCCTCCTCCCCCCCCACTCTCGGCTAAACGCACGAGTGACCATAGGCCAGAGTGATCTGTAGCGTGCGAATGATGGAGGGGCAAGGTGGCCAAATCCAAGCGCGCAAGCAGCCACTATCGCATCGCGCTGAGCGATTGGGGGGGGGCCCAGTGAGCCCGCACCAAAGGTCACTCCGACGAAGGGTTACTCTTTCGTGCATTCGACCCTCCGTCTTACTGCCCCCCGCCCCACCAGCCGAGCCCGAGAAGCAGAACGAAAACAAGCAAAACCAGAAAGCGCCTCCCCCCCCCCCCCCCTCCCTCCGGCTCAGTAAACCATGCGGCCAGCCTCCGCGGCGGCCGCGCGCTTCCGCTGCTCCGCGCTGCTCAGCTCCTTTCAGCGGGGCGCCCCCCATCCGCTCCACCGGGGGCAGGGGGGGGCCTCGAGGGGTTCTCGGAGGGAGAAATGGAGGGAGCGAGCGTGCCACGGTGCAGTCGAATCGATAGCACCGCACACAAAATGAGGACGGCGGGAGGGTGGACTGAGTGGCCAGACCTCCTGCGAAAATAACACCGCATGGGCAGTGCAGAGGGAGCCTCGGCTGCGACCGTCGAAGTGACGGCCTCAGCGCTCCGATACACAGGCAGGCAGTCAACAAAATGTCGACCGTGTCCGTGCCAAGTGCGAAGCTCTAGTCAGAGCTGTCCTCATCGCCGCGGGATTGGATCCTGGACGGTTGCGCGGCACGTCGGGAGCCCGTGGCCACGGCGAGGGCAGGCACATCATCGAGCATGCGCCCCGCCGAACCGCAGGCGGCCTCGACAGGGTCCTCAGGGGAGCCAGGCACGGATGGCGGGGCACCTACTGAGAGTCGGCACGGGTGGGCACAAATCGCACACCAGTCTTGGGGTGCAAGCCCGAGGCAGCATCATGCAAAAGACGAACGCGTGTGGCTTGCGCGTTCTCATTCAGCGCAACACACTGCTGTTTAATTGTTTCGCAGTGCCCACCAGGCAGGACAAAATAAGAAACACAGGCCTGACATAGAACGACACGGTCATGCCGAACGGGCACGTGTCCGGAAGCCTCAACAACATCCAACCCAATTTGCCTGCGCCCGTCCTGGACCCAGGACCCCTCGGACCCGCTGGACCCGCTCGGCCCGAAGACGCTCGAAACGCAACCGCCGTTGACGGGTGCAGGCTGGGGGGAGAAAGGAGTAGCCTCGGGGCGCAGCTGACAGAAGTGGTCAGCAGGCCACTTCACGCGCGTCGGCTGGCACCGCCTGCTGGCCCCGCTGAGGAGCCCCTCGAGGGCCATGTCAGCGGCTGCGGAGATATTGCGCGCTCGGCACGTCCACTCCCGACGATCGTGAAGAAAATACAATTCATGATTGACGACTTGGAGAGAAGTCTTGCTCAAAGCCGCGTCGACGCCCTGACTCGGGGCGGCCTCCACGCAGGAAGCCTGGGTACAGACGATCTGGACCGCACCCGGCGAAAACTTCCAAGTGCTTTTGCATTGTGTAGCGCGCTGACGCCCAGCATCGACAACAACCTGGGCATGCTGGTGCTTCTGGGCCCCTAGCCAAAAGAAGTCAGCCCACGAGATGCCTCGGGTTTTAAGAATGACGTCGGGGGGCTGGCCCAGCGCATCTTCAAGCGAACGGGAAGCCTTCGCCCGCTCGAAGGACGGGGGCACGCTGCTGGATCACGGGACCGAGAGATCTGGCGCCAGAGGTCAGCATGAGGGCTCTGAGCGTTGGCCAGGCCTGGGTGCCAAGACCTCCCCTCCTTAACAAAACGTAAATGATCACTGTAAATCGCCCCGAGCTGAGGAGCGACTTGACACGCGCAAGCGCCAGCGTACCTCTCGGCACGAGGCACCGACTGGCGCCCGGGCAAGGGCCCGCACGCGGCCCTAACGGGAAGACCCGAATCCAAGAGTTCAACGACAGCCCAGCTACACCTTCGGAGCTCAGGGCTCACATTCGCGAGCCCTGATCCGTCGGCGTAGAGTCGATTGCCCCGCGGCAAGCGAATTGCCCTCTAGTGGGGAACGGAACAAACCAGAGGCGGCAGCGAGAGCGTGATAGGGTGATGCGGGATGCCGTAGGCAAGCTCTACTGTGTTCCCAATCGGGGTCGCCAAAATTATTGTCCCCGAGGCCCCTCATATACTCCCTGTGCTCCAAAACCCCAGGCTCGAGCTGCTCGATGCCAGCGTCTTCCGAGGGCCTCAGGAGGACGTCGCAATCGAAACATTGTTGCCCAAGGGCCCTAAGGGCCCCATAGAAACACAGCTCGCAGGTCTCGGAATCGCAATGCCCAGCCATCTTCTTCCTGGCAAGGGGGCGCAGCGCGGGCCCTGGGAGACATCCGGCACAGCCTCTGCGCACGGGGTCTCTGATGGCCGAGACTGCAGCACAGAGGGCTCGACGCCAGACAACCTTCAGAACGTTGTGGTTGCCAGGGATGCGCATCAAGATGCGCGTCGTCTGCCATCGCCCTATGTCTTCTCGCAGTAGCATCTTGAGCTCCATGGATGGGGTGACGAGCAGTCCCGCGTCTGTTCCGATAACTGCGCGCAGCACGCGCGCAGCCTTCATGGCCCAGTCGATTCAATGTAGAGACAGTGCGACAGCTGACAAAGGTCCATGGCACTTGGACCAGCTCAAATGATTAAATCCTTCTGAAGGTTCGGGATGATACTCATGAGTGCACGCTGCACGGCTGCCAAGAATATAGCATTGTCCCGAACCAAAGCTGCGCATCGCCAGACCAACCCACTGGCGCTGTCAAAGATCTGGTGGTCGAACTCGTCCGCGCGAATGGCTGACCATGCTGTGACACTTGCATTCTGCCTCGCCCCGACCAGCAGCCCTGCTAGGCTGCGGAGCTTGGCGAGCGTGGCGGGGACTACCCCGCCGGCACCTGCGCCGCGCGCGGCCGCTGGTGGCAGGCCTGCGCGCCAAAGAGCACGCACCTTTTCATCATATGCCCGCCCAAGCGCCTTCAAGCGAGACCTGCGCGCTAACGCTGCGGCCAAACGCTTCCTTTCCTGAATCTCACGCAGCCTGCTACCAGCCAGCTCGCGCCCCAGGTTGCGCATGTGCCCGAAGACCTTGAGCTTTAACGCTTGGGCAAAACCACGAATGGACCGACTCTCTCGCTGCGACCTGGCAACGCATCCAGACGCGCACACCTGAATGATGAGGCCAAAAGGGACAGTCCCGTTCGCGATTCACTTGGCTGCTCGAAATCGGGAGGCCGCCTGACTCATGGCATCGCCGGCCCATTGAAGGCTGACGTCGAAGAACATCATTACGCTACCGAGGAACCCCACACACTTACACACACTTAATTTAAATATGATGTGTTTGCTTAAGTTTATAAAATATGCGCAATTCTGCGTTCTGAGCTCTCGTCGCGAATGTTCCCCTATGTGTCATCCAACGCCATATTGCTTGAACCTCCTCCATCTTCCTAGCCTTCTGTCCTCCATCGAGGGCAGATTCGAGCCAGCCAGCGGCCGCGGTGAGGGACCACCCCCTGCGCACCCCGTCTGGCGTCGAGAAAATGCCACGCCTGCTATGCCCTGGACGACCGTCGTGCATAGTGGCCGCGGTGAGGGACCACCCCCTGCGCAAACCCCATGGTGTCGAGAAAATCCCACGCCTGCTATGCCCTGGACGACCGTCGTGTATAGCAGCCGCGCTGGCTGAGAGATCACCCCCTGCGCACCCCCTATGGTGTCAAGAAAATGCCACGCCTGCTTTGCCCTGGACGCCCGTCGTGCATAGCGGCCGCGGTGAGGGACCACCCCCTGCGCACCCCCTATGGCGTCGAGAAAATGCCACGCCTGCTATGCCCTGGACGACCGCCGTGTATAGCGGCCGCGCTGAGGGACCACCACCTGCGCCCCCCTATGGTGTCGAGAAAGTGCCACGCCTGCTATGTCCTGGACGACCGTCTCGGATAGCGGCCGCGCTCAGGGACCACCCCCTGCGCACCCCCTATGGTGTCGAGAAAGTGCCACACCTGCTATGCCCTGGAACGACCGCCGTCATAGCGGGCCAGCGCTGAGGGACCACCCCCTGCGCACCCCCCTATGGTTGTCGAGAAAAAGCCACGCCTGCTAGCCCTGGACGACCGCCGTGTATAGCGGGCCGCGCTGAGGGACCCACCCCCGGCGCACCCCCCACTATTCGAGAAATTGCACGCTCTGCGTCCGCCGGACGGCCGTCGTAGATAGCGGCCGGCGCTGAGGGCCACCCCCTGCGCACCCCTATGGTGGTCGAGAAAATGCCAACGCCTGCTATGCACTAGGACGAACCGCCGTGTATAGCGTCCGCGGCTGAGGGACCACACACTTGCGCAACCTATGGTGTCGAGAAATTGCCACGCCTTCTATGCCTCTGGACGACCGTCCGTGCATAGCGGCCGCGCTGAGGGACCACCCCCTGCACACCCCCTATGGTGTCGAGAAAATGCCACGCCTGCTATGCCCTGGACGACCGTCGTGTATAGCGGCCGCGCTGAGGGACCACCCCCTGCGCACCCCCTATGGTTATGCCCTGGACGACAGTCGTGCATAGCGGCCGCGCTGAAGGACCAACCCCTGCGCACCCCCTATGGTGTCCAGGAAATGCCACGCCTGCTATGCTCTGGACGACCGTCGTGTATAGCGGCCGCGCTGAGGGACCACCCCCTGCGCACCCCCTATGGTGTCGAGAAATTGCCACGCCTGCTATGCCCTGGACGACCGTCGTACATAGCGGCCGCGCTGAGGGACCACCCCCTGCGCACCCCCTATGGTGTCGAGAAAATGCCAAGCCTGCTATGCCCTGCTGTGCTGAGCTGAGCTGTGCTGTGCTGTGCTATGCTGAGCTGAACTGAGCTGTGCTGAGCTATGCTGAGCAGTGCAGTGCAGTGCTGTGCTGTGCTGTGCTGTGCTGCGCTGTGTGAGAATGGGAAGAGGGAGGTGAGGTGAGTGAGCGCGGGTGCGACAAGGCATGGAAGAAAACCAGGACCCCACTAAACATGTGGGGAACTACAACGCTTCCTCACCTTTGCCGGAAAAATGGATTGCAGCAGCTGCACCATCGCACCTGCAGGGCTGCAACCCGCCAAGACCCCCTGGATAGATCGGAAGAGAGCGATCCACGCGCCATAACCTGTCGCGGGGCTTGGTGCGTCGATAATATCATCCATGTCAGCCACGAGGGAAAATGTAACTGGCGCGCGTGATCCCAAAGGACCTGGATCCGTACCGTTTCGAAACAGTTGTACCTGCCAATAAGGGTGCTGGCAGCTTCATGCCCGCGTGATTTGGAAACATGCGCAGTCAAGTTGCGCTGGAAAGCAGCGCCCGTGGATGTCGCTCCTGATCTGGCCCCCCAGAAGGCATCTGACGGATGTTGAAGTTCCCATGCCGTGAAAACTGGCCCGCGCAATCTGCTCCGCATCCGGATGAGAATACGTAGCAATGAGGGCCGTTGGTCGGTGCCCGCCGCCTGGCTTGGGCAGGCGGACCAACACCGCGCCCAACCTGTCGCCGAGCCAGCAGCACATTCCTTCGCACTTCATGAATAATTCAGCCGCCGCTGTGAAACCGACATCCGAGACGCATTCAAGGGCGCGCGGTTGGATGTTCACCTGCCCGAGCCCCGCGCGCATCTTGCACGCGCGAATAGCACGTCTATCATCGCTGGCGCCGATGGCGGGCAAGCTCCACGCCTGCAGTCAGGAAACCGAGGGTGCTGCTCATCGCCATGAATAGCCCAGATACCCCCCAAAAACCCAAGGCATGCGGCGTCCATAATCTGACGAGGCCGCGGTCGGGCATCTGCGTGGCCCGGCACTTCTTGCAAAGCCTTCGCCTTGGAGCACCGCGCCGATGAGCAAGACGTGCACGCGCTGAAAAAGGCCCGCTGCGCCCATGGACTCCACTCTGCGGAACTGATTAGCGCATCGGCGACAATGACATCATCAATGCGAAGCAAAACTGCGCCCTCCGTGGCAAGGAAGTCCAGTGAGTAGAAGGCGTTGGCGATGTCCGCAATCAACCGTTGCTCAGTAGCATCAACCAAATCAGAGGCCCACTTGGCCTTTGAGACCCTCGCAAAGAAGCCTGGCAAGTACCAGGCCACCTTCGCCAGGAGCGCACGTTCCTTGTCACCTGCATCACCGTGCTGCCCATGCAAACCAGTCAGCGCGGGGATAAAACGTTCTGGACATTAAGTTGGATTGCGATAGGCATCCACCACTCTTTCGACAGGTGAACGCGCGCACGTCCATCGCGCGAATGCTGTGTCTATTCGACCGCACCACATGACGAAGAGCAGTTGCATTTGAAGAGAATCGCCCTCCATCCATGTAACTGCTCTGGCATTGAACCCACGCGCCGAATAATTTCATCTTCAGGGTCAAAGAGCGCAAGGCAGTCTCACAAGAGAAAGCTCGGCTTTGGGAACAAACGGTATCCATACGCGCAGCTGCTGGACATCCCAGTGCTCGGCACCGTGACATGCGCGGAGATCATGGGCGAGAGCCCGATTGTGAACAGGCCTCCAGGAGAAAGGCAAACGGAGAAGTGCGAGGGCGGAGAAGATGACGGAGGAAGACGGAGAGCAAGACAACGAATGCCGGCAGGGCTGGGCCCTCCTCTTGTTTACTCTCCTCCTCCTCGTCGTCGTCCTCCTCTTCTTCCTCCTCCTCCCGCTCGCGCACCCCCCCATCTGTATCCACCTCCTCCTCTTACTGCCTCATCCTCCTCACGCGCCTCCGTCTCCTCCTCCTCCTCCTCCTCCTCCTTCTCCTCCACTTCCTCCTCCTCCTCCTCCTCCTCCTCCTCCTCCTCTTCCTCCTCCTCCTCCGCCCTCCACCTCCGCCTCCTCCTCCTTCTCCTCATGCTCCTTCCTCCTCCTCCTCCCTCCTCCTCCTCCTCTCCTCCTCCTGCTCCTCCTCGGCCTCCTCCTCCTCCTCGCGCGCGGGGGGATTTGGGGGCCTGCTGGGTGGGCTGGGGGGGTACCTGCTGGATAAGGTGCGACCTGCATGCTTCTGGGTGCCCTTCCCCCCCCCCCCTTCCACGAGCCCCTCGTGTCTGGCCCTCTCCTCGGACAAGGGGCATGGGCCTCATCTGGCGGGTTGTGGTGTGCGGGGGTGACGCCTCTTTTCGCGCCGAGGGCCCCCCGCTAGACCTCAGTCCAGACGCTTCCGTCACGTGATGATCATCACTCGCCTGCGCACCCCCCTCCCCTCCCCACCCTCCTGTTTCTTCTTCCTACCCCCTCCTGCTCCTCTTCCTCTTCTTCCTCCTCCTCCTCCTCCTCCTCCTCCTCCTCTTCCCTCCTACCTCATCTTCCCTCACCGCCCCCCTCCCTCCTCCCGCCACGCTCCTGCGCAGCGGCCTCCAGCTGCTTCGAGGGCATCGCGCTCCCGCGTGTGGGGAGGGGGAAGGGAGGGGGGCACGCGCGACGCCGGCCGTCGCCCCCCCCGGCCGCGGCGCTGGCCGCGGGCCGCAGAGCCGCAGGCGCGGCTGAGGCGCACGACGGGGGCCGAGGCTGATCGAGACAGGTCGGAGGCGGATCGAGGAGGAATAGGAGGAGGAGGAGGAGGAGAAGGAGGAGGAGGAGGAGGAGAGGAGGAAGAGAAAGGGAATACAAAAGGGAGCTTGGGAGGCCGCCGCCTCAGCGGCCGACCGGCACGTACACGAGTACCTCTGCGGAACAGGCGTGCCCACCCACAACCGCCTTAACGCCCACCATCGCGCCGTGCTTAGCTTCCGCCGCGGCCGCTCTGGCGTGCGCCGCCTGGCTGGCCTCCACCGTGGAGGAGGAAGGGGAGGGGCAGGAGGAGGAGGAGGAGGAGGACCAGTGTAAACCGAAGACGCATCAACAGTGCTGCAATAACGGCGCATCAGAAGCAATCCGCCCGGGAATCCGCCGTCGTGCCACATCACGGTTCCTGGGACTCCAGCGCCGCGGGCCCCGCGGCGCCTCAAGGCGAGAGCCGCACGCCGAACATGGCCCGCCCTCCACCCGTGAAGCCGATGCAAACTATGCAATACGAATGTGAGCGGCGCTGGGACGAGAGCCATCTCCTCCTCCTCCTCCTCCTCCTCCTCCTCCTCCTCCTCCACAGCCTTCTTCACCTCCTGCCCCTCCCCCCTGTTCCTCCTCCCCCTCGTCCTCCTCCTGTACCTCCTCCTCCTCTTCTCCTCCTCCTCCTCCTCCTCCTCCTCCCTCTCTCCTCCCCCTCCTCCTCCTCCTCCTCCTCCCCCTCCTCCTCCTCCTCCTCCTCCTCCTCCTCCTCCTCCTCCTCTTTCAATGCGAGTCTGCGCGAGCGCTGGGGCGAGAGCCACATGCGGGAGAGGGCCCGCCCTCCCTCCGTCAAAATATGTTGCAAGCTGCTGTGTACGACTGTGCGCGGCGCTCAGGCGAGAATTCCTTGTCAAAAGAACCCGCCCTCCATCTGTGAAGCTTTTGATCCGTTCAGGCTTCACGATCACAAGCGATGATGAAGCCACAGGCAGAATCCCAAGCCCGCCCTGCTGAGACGTCTGCGGGTGTGATAAGGAGGGGCTGCGTAACAGGATGTTAGCAAGCGTGAGCCCCAAATAGTGTCGTGTTGCCTTGTTTGCTGTGCGAGCTAAGTGGTGCAATCAATGTGGTGCAATCTAGGTGGTGCAATCCACGTGATGCAACCTATGTGGCACACAGCAATGCAAGACACTGCAAAACGATGCAAACCACTGCAAAGCGATGCAAACCACTGCAAAGCAATGCAATGCACAATTACGCTACCGAGAAACCCCACATACTTAATTGAAAACTTATGTGTTTGCTTATGTATACTGTATATATATGCACAATCCTGAGCCAGTGTCGTGGATGGCGGCCGAGCTGAGAGACCACCCCCTGCCCACCCCCTGTGGTGTCGAGAAAGTGCCACGCCTGCTAGGCTTTGCGCCAGTCTGTGTCGTGGATAGCGGCCGAGCTGAGAGACCACCCCCTGCCCACCCCCTTTGGTGTCGAGAAAGTACCACGCCTACTTGGCTTTGCGACAGTGTCGTGGATAGCGACCGAACTGAGAGACCACCCCCTGCGCACCCCCTGTGGTGTCGAGAAAATGCCACGTTTGCTAGGCTTTGCGCCAGTGTCGTGGATAGCGGCCGAGTTGGGAGACCACCCCCTGCCCACCCCCTTTGGTGTCGAGAAAGTGCCACGCCTGCCAGGCTTTGCGCCAGTGTCGTGGATGGCGGCCGAGCTGAGAGACCACCCCCTGCGCACCCCCTGTGGTGCCGCGGAAATGCCACGCTTGCTAGGTTTGCGCAAGTGTCGTGGATAGCGGCCGAGCTGAGAGACCACCCCCTGCGCACCCCGTGCAGTGTCGAGAAAGTGCCACGCCTGCTAGCCTTTGCGCCAGTGTCGTGGATAGCGGCCGAGCTGAGAGACCACCCCCTGCCCACCCCCTTTGGTGTCGAGAAAATGCCACGCCCTGCTAGCTATGCGTCCAGTGTCGTGATATCGGCCGAGGCTGAGAGACCACCCCCTGCGCACGCCCCTGTGGTGTCGAGAAAACGCCGACGCCTGCTAGGCTTTGCGCCAGTGGTCGTGGATAGCGGCCGAGCTGAGAGACCACCACCCTGCCACCCCCATTTGGTGTCGAGAAGTGCCACGCCTGCTAGGCTTTGCGACAGTGTCGTGATAGCGGGCCGAACTGAGGGACCACCCCCCTGCGCACCCCCTTGTGGTTGGTTCCCCCCCCACCCGAAAGAAAGTGCCCCGCCTACTAGGCTTTGCGACAGTGTCGTGGATAGCGACCGAGCTGAGCGACCACCCCCTGCGCACCCCCTGTGGTGTCGAGAAAGTGCCACGCCTGCTAGCCTTTGCGCCAGTGTCGTGGATAGCGGCCGAGCTGAGAGACCACCCCCTGCCCACCCCCTGTGGTGTCGAGAAAGTGCCACGCCTGCTATGCTTTGCGCCAGTGTCGTGGATAGCGGCCGAGCTGAGAGACCACCCCCTGCGCACCCCCTGTGGTGTCGAGAAGGTGCCACGCCTGCTAGGCTTTGCGCCAGCGTCGTGGATAGCGGCCGAGCTGAGAGACCACCCCCTGCCCACCCCCTTTGGTGTCGAGAAAGTGCCACGCCTGCTAGGCTTTGCGCCAGTGTCGTGGATAGAGGCCGAGCTGAGAGACCAACCCCTGCGCACCCCCTGTGGTGTCGAGAAAGTGCCACGCCTGCTAGCCTTTGCGCCAGTGTCGTGGATAGCGGCCGAGCTGAAAGACCACCCCCTGCGCACCCCCTGTGGTGTCGAGAGAGTGCCACGCCTGCTAGGCTTTGCGCCAGTGTCGTGGATAGCGGCCGAGCTGAGAGACCACCCCCTGCCCACCCCCTCTGGTGTCGAGAGAGTGCCACGCCTGCTAGGCTTTGCGCCCGTGTCGTGGATAGGGACCGCGGTAAGAGACCACCCCCTGCGCACCCCTTGTGGTGTCGAGAAAGTGCCACGCCTGCTAGCCTTTGCGCCAGTGTCGTGGATAGCGGCCGGGCTGAGAGACTAGGATGTCTGGTAAAACTGATGGATCTTCCCGTTTCCAGGACTGGCGCGGGCTTCTCCCTTGGTCCCCTCGCTCCTGCCCTTGCCTCTTGCTTGCCCTCTCTCCCCCTTCTTTCCCACCGCCATTCGGCGGCTCAAGCCTTTTGAGGCCAAGCTGGGGGTCGGCCTCAGTTGGCCTAAGGCCGGGCCCCGAGAGGGCCAGAAGACTTCCAGGTCCTGGGTCCAGGCCTGGCAGGGGCGCCCGCGGCCGCATGATGCCGCGCCTGGCGCCGCGCGGCTGGGGGGCGGCAGCGATGCCGCCCGCGGGCGCGCAGCTGCGCAGCGGCGGGGGGCCCGGGCGCCGAGCGGCGCCGGCTCGCGCCAGCCGCGGAGCACCCGGAGGCGAGGCGGCATCCGCCGAGGCGAAGCCGCCGAACCCCCCCGCCAAGCCGGCGACCAGGCGCGAGCCCGCGCCGGCGCCGGCACGGTGCCAGGCGAGGGCGGCAGAGCGCGCGCGCGCGCCGGGGCCCACCTGGAGGAGCTGCCCCAAGGCCCCGGCGCCGCCGCCAGCCGGCTGGCGCTGCGGGCGAGCGGCGGCCCTGCTGCTGATCCTCGCGGTGGCGGCCGAGGCCGCCAAAGCCGACCACGAGGCCGAGTCCGCGTACTACGACGACATGTCGGACGTGGACATGCGGGCGTTCTGGCTCGACGGCACGTTGGTCCCCACCTCCGTGGACACGCCGCCGATCGGAGCGCACCCAGCCGGCGAGCATGCAGCTCCCGCGGGGGGTGCCGGAGGAGGTCCGCCGCGCGAGCGCCCCGCGCCGCCGGCCGACCCACCTCCCCGAGGCCCAACCCGCACTCCCCCCCGACCCCCCCGACTCGGACCCGTCGTCCTGGATCAAGGGTTGGGGTCTCTTTGGAGGGACATCGGCAACCGCGCACATTGGTTCGCCGAGGAGATGGGGGGAGGTACCATTCGGGCTGTGGGGAGTTTCAGGTCCGCCTTCTCGACTCGCGAGGCAGGAGGCTGGCTGAGCTCCGACGGCGGCTGGGTGCTGTACATGGCCGACCAGGTGGGCCTCTACCTGTTCGGCTCCGCGTGGCCGCTGATCGCCGGGCTCGTGGCGGTCCTCTCCGGCACTGGCGTGGTCGCGCTCCTGGCCCACAGCCTGAGGACGCTCTTCGCACCCTGCAGCTGGGCAGCCTGGACCTGCGGCCTGGTGCTGGCGCGCTGCCCCTGCCCGAGGCGCAAGACGCCTGGCGAGGCTAAGCTTGACAAGCTGGTCCCGCCGGCGGCGCCGCCCCTCACCGACGTGGCATGGCACGGCCCAGCTGCGGGTGCCGATCCGACGACCGACTGGTACCGCAAGAGCATCAAGGAGGACAGGGGCTCCAAGCGCGGCCAGAATGACCTCATGATCAGGGTCGACTACCGGGTCGCACGGCTCAAGCTCAACATGAAGTCCCCGGAGCGCATCAATCGCCAAGGATTGTGGGTCGAGTATGACTCTGTGAAGGGCGCAAGCGACAAGGGCTTCAGGCGCGAGCTGGAGCAACGAGATCCACGCTGGCTTCACCTGCGCCGTTCCACCAGCTGTACCGGGTGCAAGGGGCGCGAGAACGAGCTGCACTGCAAGGAGTACGCCGCCCTTGACAACGAAGCCATCGTGGATCTCGGCGACTATTCGAGGTTCACACCCTGTCGAATTTTCGTCTGGCTCTGGAGGTGGTTGGGCCTCGTCTACAAGCTGCTGCTGTACGTCCTCTCGTGGCTCTCGCGTTGCGGGGCGTGCCTCTGCCGCCGGCGACGCCGCCGTCACAGGACTGGCGACGCGGAGCCCGGCGTGCAGGGGTCGGTGGCAAGGTTGCTTGACCAGGAGTCCGAGTCCGAGGTAGACGCCGAGGATAACCCCTGCGAGGCGGTGAAGGTGGGGCCCATGATCAAGGGCAAGATGCGCCCACTAGCGCCCGAGGGCTGTCGAGACGCCGCGCGCGGCGATCCGACCGTGCTGTTGGTGGAGGATGGCCGGGCTTCGGACCTTCCGCTTCCGAGCGAAGGGAGTGCGACGGCCTGCCTTTGCGAGCATCACAGGCAGATCTACATGGTCCTGCGCTACGGCGAGAAGTGCTCTCAGGTGACGTGCTTCCGCGAGGCGGTGGGCATGGCTTCAGGGGCCCCACTCTGCCTGCAGCACCTTGGAGGCGATGCCGCTCGGGCGCTCCACGACAACCCCACGGGAGTCGGGTTCCTCGCGGGGCTGCGGCGCCGAGCTCGGCGGAGCCCGGCTCCGCGGAGCCGCACGCCAGAGCGTGCAGCTGCGGCTCCAGCCCGGAGTCGCACGCCAGGGCGCTCCGCCCCGACGACCTCTGCTCCAGAGGCGCCCACCAGCCCTGGCGACCCCGTCCCGGCGCCGGCCGGGCCACCGAGCGCGCGCTTCGAAGCGCCGCCGGTTCCAGAGTTCCCCAAGCCGCCTACTCCGCCACCCATGCCTCTCGGGCGATACTTCATCGCACGGGCGAAGGTACATTGGCCAGAAGGAGCCCAGTGGATGATTTTCAGAGGGAGGGCGGCTAACGCCGCCGCGGCCAGCGCAGTGGCTGAATACCTCGACGGCGCGTTGGCCCTCGAGGTGGAAGACCCGACCGGCCCCACCATCCGCTTTCTCGTGAAGCCTGACGGCGTCATCCGCGCACCGTCCCCGGGACCCCCCGGGCGTCTGCCAGCGGGGTTCATCGAGGAGATGCTCCACCACGCGCCCTTGGGATGTGAGGAGCTCGGCATCAGCGCCTCGGCGACCAACGTACCCGAGAAGATCTGGCACAAGCTGGCGGCGTGGCACGGGCTCCCCGTAGGCGGGCGAGCTGGGCCGCTCAGCAAGGCTCGCTGGCGGCTGCTCCGCGAGAAGGTGGTCAACCTAGTCAGGTGGCACCCCGAGGGAGGCGCGGCGCCCAGCCCGAGCTTCGAAGCGCGAGCTACAGAGGCGGATGCCAAGCTGCGCAGCCACTGGCAGCGGCTCGATCGCAGCAGCTCGCCCAGGCCACCCTCTGGGTCCACGCGTCGCGGCTCTCGCTCCCCGTCAGCCGAGGGCGGGCGGGCAGCGAGTTCCGAAGCACCCGTATCAGGAGAGAGCCATCAAGGAGACGAGGGCGGGGACATGATGGCCTGCTACTTGGAGGAGAAGGCCCGCGGGTCGAGCGACGCAGCGGCAGTGCAGAGCGTGGCCGCCGGCTTCGACGAGGAAGCCCAGCAGGTGCTCGCTAGCCTCATCCGCTACGCCCAGTACCTCAAGCAGCAGACGGCCGAGCCAGAGGAGCTCGCGCGGCTCGACGGGCACATCGGCAGTTGGGAGGTGCCCCAGCAAGTGCCCTCACGACCGCAGACCCCCGAGGCGGCGCCTAGTAGCCTCCAGGGTCTCCTCAAACTCCCGCCCGAGCGCCACCGCTCGCAGGGCCGCCGGCCACCCAGGCCGACAGCGCGCCCCTGTTCGAGGCGCGGCCGCCCCTCTCGCCAGCCGACCTGCTGGGGGGCCCAGCACAGCGAGGGCCACGGGCAGATTCAAATTAGACCTCGCTATCCCTGGGGGGGGCTGCGATCTGAAACTGTCGCCATGTTCGAGGCCTGCTGGGGGGCCCAGCACAGTGAGGGCCACGGGCAAATTCAAATTAAACCTCGCCGTCTCTGGGGGGCTGCGATCTGTGAAACTGTCGCCATTTTCGAGGCCTGCTGGGGGGCCCAGCACAGCGAGGGCCACGGGCAGATTCAAATTACACCTCGCCATCTGTGGAGGGCTGCGATCTGTGAAACTGTCGCAATTTTCGAGGCCTGCTGGGGGGCCACGGGCAGATTCAAATTAGACCTCGCCATCCCCAGGGGGGCTGCGATCTGTGAAACTGTCGCCATTTTCGAAGCCTGCTGGGGGGCCCAGCACAGTGAGGGCCACGGACAGATTCAAATTACACCTCGCCATCCCTGGGGGGCTGCGACCTGTGAAACTGTCGCCATTTTCGATGCCTGCTGGGGGGCCCAGCACAATGAGGGCCACGGGCAGATTCAAACTAAGCCTCGCCATCCCTGGGGTGCTGCGATCTGTGAAACTGTTGCCATGTTCGAGGACTGCTGGGGGGCCCAGCACGGTGAGGGCCACAGGCAGATTCAAATTAAACCTCGACATCCCTGGGGGGCTCCGATCTGTGAAACTGTCGCCTTTTTCGAGGCCTGCTGGGGGGCCCGGCGCAGTGAAGGCGACGCGCGGATTCAAATTACACTTCGCCATCCCTGGGGGGCTGCGATCTGTGAAACTGTCGCCATGTTCGAGGCCTGCTGGGGGGCCCAGCACAGTGAGGGCCACGGGCAGATTCAAACCAGACCTCGCCATCCGTGGGGGGGCTGCGATCTACGAAGCTGCCGCCATTTTCGAAGCCTGCTGGGGGGCCCAGCGCAGTGACGCCACGGGCAGATTCAAATGAGACCTCGCCATCCCTGGGGGGGTGCGATCTGTGAAACTGCCGCCTGTTTCGAAGCCTGCTGGGGGGCCCAGCACAGTGAGGGCCACGGGCAGATTCAAATGACACCTCGCCATCCCTGGGGGGCTGCGATCTGTGAAACTGTCGCCACGTTCGAGGCATGCTGGGGGGGCCCAGCACAGCGAGGGCCACGCGCGGATTCAAAGTATACCTCGCCATCTCTGGGGGGGTGGGGCTGCGATCTGTGAAACTGTCGCCACTTTCGAGGCCTGCTGAGGGGCCCTGCAAAGTTACGCCACGGGCATATCCAGACGAGACCTCGCCATCCCTTGGGGGCTGCGATCTGCGAAACTGTCGCCACTTTCGAGGCCTGCTGGGTGGCCCAGCGCAGTGACGCCACAAGCAGATTTAAATGAAACCTCGCCACCCCCTGGAGGCTGCGATCTGTGAAACTGTCGCCACGTTCGAGGCCTGCTGGGGGGCCCAGCACAGTGACGCCACGCGCGGACCCAAATTAGACCTCGCCATCCCATTGGGGCTGCGATCTCTGAAACTGTCGCCACTGTCGAGGCCTGCTGTGATCACCGTTTTCGAAGTGGCTAGGAGTGCTCAGGAATTGTAACTCATTAGCTTGATTAAGCCCTTTTCCTGTAGCCAGTGTCCTGCGAGTCTCCCGAATTCCGTCTGCAAACATATGTAACCCTCGCTCCGCCATCGCCCCCTTTATAAAAGTATCCTAAACTCGTTGCGCCCCGCTTTTGCGCAGGGGTTGGGTACGTCGCCAAGGCATGTTTAAATTGTATTACTGGTATTATTAGTATGGGTATTGGTATTATTAGTACCATTAGCATTGATTTATCATTGTTACTAATAGTATTAGTAGTATTAGTAGTGTGAGTGTTAGTAGGACCAGCATTATTATTATTATTAGTAATAGTAGTAGTAGTAGTAGTATTCGTAGTAGTAGCACCATTGTTATTAGTAGTAGTAATGTTATTCGTATTAGCATCATTAATATTACTGGTTGTCGAAATATTAATACTGTTATTGGCACTGTTCGTATTATCAGTATTAGTATACATAATAGTATCTATAGTAGTATTAGTGTTAACATTCCTCTTCTTATAAATATGATTCGTCGTATTCTTCTTAGTAGTATTCTTAGTATTATTATCCGTCTCAGTAATACGATTCGTGTTCTTCTGCGTCGTCTTATTATTAGTCTTCTTCTTCGTAATAGTCTGAATGTTATTAGTAGTAGTACTAATAATCATATGGTTGGTAATATTATTATTACTATTATTTGTATATGTATTACTAATAGTACCATTCGCACTAGCATTGCTATTCGTAGTCGTATTGATATTATTAGTACTTATCATTCTTAGCCTTATCAGTACGATTAACATTATGACGATTATCGTTCGCATGATTATTCGTATTATTCTTCGCATTTCGACTCTTAGTCTGAGTATGTCTCCTATTGGTCTTATTGTCCTTAGTATTCTGAATGTTAATACTACTAGTATTTCTCTTATGTTTCTTCTTCCTCCTCCTCCTCCCCCTCCTCCTCATCATCGTCCTCGTCCTCCTCCTCCTCCTGCTCCTCCCTCCTCCTCCGCTCTCCCTCCTCCTCCTCCTCCTCCTCCTCCTCCTCCTCCTCCTCCACCTCCTCCTCCTCCTCCGCTCAAGCCTTTCCGGCCCTGGCAATTCCCCCAGGGCTGCCCCAGGACCTCCACGAGGTGCTTGAGGGACTTCCGCGCCCCTGTTCTTTCCGGTTCAGGTTTTACGGTCGACTAACGCTGGGACATCACGGGGCGCCACGTGCGCCATTCCCCCGCAGCCGAGGCAGCGCCGTGGCGCCAAGTGGTGGGATCTACTCGCCTTTGGAGCAGATGCAAAGGTTGCAACGCCTGCGAGCACAACGACCGCCTCTGCCCCACCCACCCTGCCTGCCCCAGGTGCCATCGGCCCATGAAGTTACACCGCTCTCGCTCGCGCAGCCACAGTGTCGCCCGCTTCGGGCCCGAGGAGGTCATCGAGATCCCCGACCAGGCCGCGAACATCGAGGGCGGAGTCCAGGCGGGCGCCAAGGCACGCAATTCTTCCACCGCCGAGCTGGCTGCCCACCTGCGGCAGGCCATGGCCATCGCCACCGACCCTGCCACGCAGGCGGCCCTCAACGCCCAGGCGCAGCGGCTGGGCGCCCCCGAGACCGTCGGCATCAAGGACAGAGAGGTCGAGTCGATGAGGAAAGCCGACGGCGCCTGGAGAGCGGCAACGAACCATCACAACCAGGTCGTCAGCAACGTCATCCGGCTCCGCAAGGCGCTCGAGGCGGCCGAGTGCAAGGAGCAAGCCGCAGCGCTCGAGGTCGCCCGCACGGAGCAGGCCAAGAGGCGCGCGGCTGAGGCCCTCGCCAGGGCCGAGGGAGCCGGTCGCTGCGACCCGACCTCCCATGGCGACCAGGGCGACGGCCAGCAGGAGCCCTTCACCGTCACCTGGGATCCAGACCTTTTCAAGCAGATTGACGAGCTCGACTTCGCCGAGGGTGAGGAGGCCGAGCTGGACGCCGTCAAGAAAGGGCTGGAGGACCTCCAGCAACAGTTCGCCACCAAGGGGCCGCAGGTCACGAGCCTGATCGACAGGGCCCGCAAGGTCCGCAGTGCCCAGGAAACCAGGTACGCCAAGAAGCGCAAAGGGGCCGACGGCCAGGCCAACGGCGGCACGCCAGGGCAGGCTGACGAGGCAGCCGCCCCGCCGCGCAGCTCCAGTGGCGCGGCTGGCGCCGAAGTCGACTCAGTCGACGGCAGCACGCGCCCCAACCTCGCCGAGGCCGCACCTACCAAGGACGGCGACCAGCGGCTGGCTGCCGATGCCGCCAAGCTCTCCGCGGCTCGTTTCGCGGCCCAGGCCGCAGCCGCGGACGCCAGCCGACCAGGAGGAGCCGCTGCAGAGTCTGCCGCCAAGGCCAGCGCCAAGGGCAAGGGCAGACACAACAGCCGAGCTCACTCCGAGTGACCAGGCACAGCAGGGTCACCGCCAGCTGCGTGCACGGTGAGCGCCCCTGCCGCCCATGACGCCGTCGCAGCTACTACCAGTACAAGTACATCCTCTACATTGTTCTTTGGCAACATCACATGTGCTGGCCAGAAGGCGTTCGACTGGGTCGAGACCTCTACGGACGACTTCGTGGCATGTCGAGACACACATCAGCGACAGCAGTGTTGGCAAGTGGAAGGCACGATATCGGGATATCAATCGTCGCCTCTTCGCCAATCCTGCGAGACCTCCTCAGGTTGATCAGGAAGTAGGGAGACTACACGATTCTAACAGTGAGTCTACAATCGCTCCTGAGCATGCCAATGAAGGAGGTGAGTGGTTTCTTCCCAGAGGCCACCTCCGTGCCCATCCTCTTTTAGAGGCCATCCCGGCCAAAGGGCTCCAGTGTCTTCCCACCTCCAGCAGCCTCGACGGTTTCCTCCCTGTTGTGTTTCACTTCAAGGGGTACTCCATAGTCGCTGTCTTCTTTTACGCGTTTTGCAGCATAGGCCTGAGAGGGCCCAACGTCGCCCGCTTCAGACGTCTTGGGAGCCTCCTCAGGTCCCTCCAGCTACCCTGGTTTGTCGTCGGGGACTGGAACCTCAGCCCTGAAGCCCTCAGTAGGACTGGCTTTCTTCAGCAGGTCCAAGGGGAGATGCTATGTGCACCTGTCGAATACACGTACGACCCTGGCGGCGGACGTAAGCCATCGCATTTGGACTACGTTGTTCACAGCGCTGCTGCCCGCCCGTACCTGGTCGACGTTTCAGCTGTGCATGATATACCGTGGAAGCCTCACATAGGTTTACGATTCCGGCTCGTTCAAACAGGAGACCAGCTCCAGACTAGAATCCTCGGTTTGCCCAGGCGGCTCCCCGCTGCCAATAGGCCACCCAGGTCTGCCACCCCTGGCTCCAAGGCCAGCCGTGCCAGAGCAGCCAGGGAGGAAGCCCGACCCAAGACAGAGGCTAACAGGCAGACCCTTTTTTTTCAGACGCTCACTCAAGGCTTTCAGGGCAATGGCCCTGCAGAGCTGTCTACCAGCGCTGGTGAAACGTCCGATAGCGACGTGGTCGAATCCCAGCTCGCCGACAGCTCAGATGAAGAAGATCCTTGGGCTCACGAGAGCAGTTTCAGCCCACATGTGCCTGTCGCTGCCCCGAACAGTGCCCGCGTCGAGACAAAAGACATGTCGCCTAGCCATGCAGTGGAGCGCCAGGTTTTACCATCCAACCAGCAGCGCACTGCATCGCTCAACAGTGATTCTCACAGCGAACATGGTCATGTTGCTGCCTTTGCCTGTTCCGTCGCCCGCCCCGATGGCGAGCTGCAACAACAGCATAAATACGCTCTTTCTCTGCTTGTTTCTGCCTCTGTTGACAGTCAACCCGTTATCTCTCTCAGTACAGTCAGACAGTCAAGTTTAACAGATAGTAAGTTAGTAAGTTGACAGCCCAGCGTGAGAACACCCCCCCCCCCCCCCCCCCCCCCCCCCCCCAGCGACCCTGACACAAGCCAGGGGGCCCAGCCTCCGTGCCGAACCCGAAGCCCCGAATTCTACATCAGCCCTGAGCTCTGGAGTGCCCACAGGCAACAAATCAGTGTCCTGCCGCCGCATGCTTCGCGGCCTGCTCTTGCTGCTGCTGGCCCCGTAGCCTTCAGGCTCAAACCTGACCTCGCCCTGCAGCTTGGGCAACTCTGCGGTTCCTGGGTCACGACCGTCGAGACCTCCATTTGCGCGCACCACCAGATTCCTTTCAGCGGGACCTCGCGTGCTCAGGGACCGCAGTATCAGACCGAAGTTGTGCGAGAGCTGCAGTGTCGGCGCATCTCCCCGCTTGCAGACGGCAGCAGCACGTGGTGGACCACGCTCCACACCCTGCTGCAGGGCATCTACAGGCACAGGGCACGAGGCAACGGCCACCTTCAGCTCCAGCAGCTGCACCGAGGGATCGGAAGGCTGTACGAATCGCCCCCCAGACAGGCAGCCCACGCCATACCCGACAAGGACGGCTACAGCTGGATACAGTGGCTCGATTTCCTCGGCAACATTCAGGAACACAGCACCGAACAGGTCGTCGCGGGTGCAGTCAGAGCATCACGCCTAGCACGGCGGGCGCAGCAGCGGACCATACGTCGGGCCATCCACAATTTTCGCGACTGGGCAGATACTGACGACGCCATAGGTATATTACAGCGCCCACTGCGACCCCAGCCACGACCCGCCGAGGTCACCATTGACTTAGGCACCACCATCATGCACCCCAAGGACCTGGTCGACAGCAAGGTCGACACCTGGAGACGACTCTGGGCACCTGAGGGGGCACCAACATGTGCGGCCTGCAGGAGTGTTTCTATCGCATCGTCGAACGGATCCAGGAGTGCCCGCTGCCACCCAGCACCAGCCAGGAGATGCGGCAAGCCATCAAGCGCCTCAAGGCCAACACCGCCTTGGGAGCTGACCGACTTCGACCAGCCGGCCTACTACGGCTACCAGACCACGCACTCAGCGAGCTCACCGAGCTGTTCAACATCGCAGAGCACGTACAGAGGTGGCCTCATCAACTCCTTCACACCATCGGGGCCATGAGGGCTAAGAAGGACAACGGAGACAGGATACTCGGCATCATGACTATCATCGCTCGTCTTTGGCCCCTCATCCAGGAACCCTACGTTCAAGCTTGGAACAGGGACTACTTCGCCCACTGGGACGCCATCGCCAAGGGGAACCTCGCGTTCCGTGAGGCCTACGAGCGGAGCCTCCACGAGGAGGTGGCTGCCAAGCTCGGCATCACGCAAGCTCATGGCCTCCTCGACGCCTCGCAGTTCTACGACTCCATACACTGGACCACCCTCATCGAGGAGGCCTTAGAGCTCAATTTCCCGCCAGAGACCTTGGGACTGGAGGTTTTACAGTGCACGGCGCCACGCGCGCCCAGGCAGAGCGGAGCTTACGCTGACGCCAGCCAACCTTCACGTTCAGTGGTACAAGGGCTCCGATCGGGCACGCGTTTCGCCAAAATCATGACCTACAAGGCCCTGCTCCATGCCACCACGTGCCATCCTCAGGCACGTCACCGCATATGGGTCGATGACTTGTCACAGCGCAGGCAGGCCAGCCGACGCGCTCTGCGCACCGATCTGGTGCACGTTTTCACCGACACTTGCAGGGTGCTCCAGGACTACGGCCTCAGCATCGCCAAGAAGAGCGTCATAGTATGCACCCACATCCAAGACGCCAAGTACATGGCCAGGGCCAGGCGCATGAGGGGCTACCCCATCCAGCCGCGTGCGCAGGCCGCATACCTGGGGGCCGACCTCAGCTGCGGCACCAGGCAGGCGCGAGCCACCACTACACAGCGACGGCTACGGCACCGCAGCATGCATACCAAGATCGTCAGGGTAGCACGAGTCACCAAGCGCTACCACGTCACATCTCGGCTGGCCATCCAGGGTGGGCCCGCTGCAGCCAACTATGCTCACCAACTCTATGGCGCGTTTGAAACGTCCATGACTACGTGCAGACGGCGTCTAGCAGATGCGGTCGGACCACGGCTTCGTGGACGGTGCTTGACCACCCTCCTCGACCTCAAGGCTGCAGAACGTGACCCAGCACGGAAGCTGCCACGGGAATATGTTATCGCATGGCTCTCTGCTGGGACCTCCTATCAGCAGCTCCGCCACGCCATCAACATTACGTGGACCAAGATCGTCGAGCATTTCAAGCGTATCCCAGCAGCGCAGCGGGTCCGACACATACGTGGTCCACAAGCCACCATCATCCACTACCTCATGCAGATGGGGTGGGACCCAGCGCGACCGGCACAATGGCACAGGCACCACACAGCAGGTCTCAGCGGCGACTCTCGGGTGATTGATGTCACAGAGCTCTCTGGTTTCACCGACGCCGACATCCCACATCAGCTACTACTCGAAATCGACACCAGCATCTGCCATCAACTGTGGACTTGCGCCAGCAAGCACCATGGAGGTGAGGGTTTGCGGCATGGTGCAGACAACAGGTCCTGCCGCAGGCTACTCACCTATTTAGAGCGCATGCCACAAGGTGCAAGGCTGTCCAACTTGATGCTTACCATCGCCACGGGCGCAATGTGGGCACGACAGCGAGTCCATCAAGAGACAAAGATGCCAGACGTAAGTGCCAATTGCCTCAGGTGCGGTTTGGCCAAGGAAGACGATTTCCACCGAGC
The DNA here is from genome assembly GCA_963575745.1 of Prorocentrum cordatum. Classification (NCBI taxonomy): domain Eukaryota; class Dinophyceae; order Prorocentrales; family Prorocentraceae; genus Prorocentrum; species Prorocentrum cordatum. The sequence goes on along the minus strand of CAUYUJ010018804.1, from coordinate 355,248 downwards.
CTGAAAATGCGAAGGCAATCAAGACAATCCCATCATTCAGGGCACCAACTATTTGCTACCTGAGGCCCACCCCCAGCGAGACATGTACGAGCGCTTCTGGACAAGGGGACTAATGCCAGCAGCATGGACGGAGGTACCACAACCGCCACAACACGAACAGTGGACTCGCCATGGCTTCGAGGAGTTCTTCCCACGGTGCCTACAAGCCCCCGTCGACACACTCTACGCTTTCGGCGATGCAAGTGGCGGGCAGGACACCAACAACCCACATCTTCGGAGGGTCGGAGTCGGAGCTGCCATATTTACCAGCCTCGAGGACAACGCTTTCTGGTGACCGTTACCAGGTCCCCACCGGACTGTACCCAGGGGAGAGCTCCTCGCCCTCGTCGCGACAGCTGAGGCCACAGACCAGGACATCGTGTTCTTCACCGACAACCAAGCATGTTACATCAGTTTCGATCACGGCAAGATCCAGGAACCCACAGGCAGTGACGCTGACCTCTGGCCTAGATTGAATAAGGCGACGGCTCAACGCAAAGGGTCGGTCACAGTTATCTGGATACCTTCTCACGCCGAGCCGCAGGATGTCATTCAAGGGAGGATTGCCTCATCTCTGGCGGTGGGCAATTGCGTCGCGGACACTCTCGCAGGTATCGCCGCCAGTGAAGCACGCGTGTCACCTGAACACCGTCAGCGGATAGCGCTGGTGGAACAAAAAGCTTGTCAGTTTCGCATGAGATTGTTACGCACGGCACTCGACACTCTCGAGGCTCACAAGCACGAATTGCAATGTCAGGGGGAGCATAGCCCTAAGAGGCGGGTTGCGCTTAAGGCCGCGAGACCGCCTGCCCCTCGCTCTTGTGTTTTTTGTGACCCCCAGCACTCTGTGGACCCCACAGGCTCTCAATGCACTAGGTGCTTTAGTTCCTCCAGCAAGGCCTCGAAGTCTCGTTGGCTCCTCACCGAATGTTTTGAGCTTAACACAGTAAACGGCACTTATAAGGAGGCCCCCCCTTGGGAAGTCGGTCCATGTCGCGGGGGGGGTTGTACACAGTACCCACCGTTCTCGGTCCCCACGCTGGGCTGAATTTGTGGTTCTGTGTCAAGTGCGGAGCTTACACTGTGGGTTTTCGGGAAAACTCGGGGAACCCTGCGGTAAGCTCACCTCTTCGGGGCAGGAGTACCTCAAGCGTATCTCCAAGGGGCTCTGGCCGAAGGCCCTCAGTCGAGCTGAGAAGGCCTCCAGAGCCCACAACACCCCAGCTGGGGTGGCGGAGGTGTAATTCCTCATATTCATATCGCTACGCGGCCAGGCAAAGTCTCCAGAGAGTCTCCTCCTCCTCCTCCTCCGCTTCCGCCTCCGCCGCTGCTGCTGCTGCTGCTGCTGTTGCTGTTGTTCTTCCTCCTCTTCTTCCTCTTCTTCCTCCTCCTCCTCCTCCTCCTCCGCCGCCTCCTCCATTCTTCTTCGCTGTGGATGGCCTCCCCCTGTTGCACCACGAGGCCAGTGTTTAAGGCGGGCCGGGCTTTTCGCATGAGACCTCCTCACCAGCCAGGACTGTGGAACTAAGAAATCGGCCGCAGATCATATGCAGGGCGCGTGGTTTTCAAAATGTGGCTCTCGCTCTAGCGCGGCGCACTCGTTCTAAGCAGTTGCAAGAGCTTCACGGATTGAGGGCGGGGCGTTCATCAAAATGTGGCTCTCGCCTTAGCGCGGCGCACATTCGTTTCCATTTTCACGGGTTGAGGGCGAGTGGTTTTCAACATGTGGTTCTCGCCTTAGCGCGGCACACATTCGTTTTACAAATCCGCAAAAAGGTTGCGGAGTGAGGGCGGGTCGTTTTCAAAATGCTGGTCTCGCCTTAACGCGGCGAACATTCGCTTCAACAGAATTGCAAGAGCTTCACGGATTCGGGGCGGTGCTTGTTCCAAATGTGGCTCTCGCCTTAGCGCCGCACGCACTCGCTGTACAAGGTTGCAAGAGTCCACGGACTCCCATCATCAACTTATCAGGATTTTGTTTGGGAAAGGTTCAAGATTATGCGGGCGCAACGGTTACGTTGATTCTCTGTGTCCAATTCCTAGAAAGGGCGTTCTGGCACGTTTCAGGATCGCCAAGACGCAACAATCAGGTTGCATGCGTCAGGGTCTCCAAACGGGTGTCCTCCAACGAGGCAGTCCCATCAATGGGAATGAACCGTTGCAGTGGCCTCAGCACAGGGAGCTTGGAGGGAGGGTTCACTTCAACATCGTTGAGGAGTCTTGGGTTTGCACTGGTCCTCCTCCTCCTCCTCCTCCTCCTCCTCCTCCTCCTCCGCCTCCTCCTCCTCCTCCTCCTCCTCCTCCTCCGCCTCCTCCTCCTCCTCCTCCTCCTCCTCCGTCCTCCGTCCTCCTCCTCCTCATCATCATCATCATCTTCCTCCTCCTCCGCCTCCTCCTCCTCACTGCTCCTCACTGCTCCTCCTTCTCCTCGTGTTCCTCCTGCTCCTCCTCCTGCTCCTCCTCCTCCTGCTCCTCCTCCTGCTCCTCCTCCTGCTCCTCCTCCTGCTCCTCCTCCTCCTCCTCCTCCTGCTCCTCCTCCTCCTCCTCCTCCTCCTCCTCCTCCTCCTCCTCCTCCGTCCTCCGTCCTCTTCCTCCTTCTTCGCTTCCAGTCGTTATCATGAGGTGGTGCTGGACAGAGTGGTGGTGGTACTGATTCAACGTTGTGGTAGTGGTCTACTGCTGGTGACTCCGTGCGTCTGCTTTCGACAAAACAATTGTGCAAGCCTGCCACGCCGATGGTCGCAATCGCATGATGGTGCTCCTGGTGGCTAATGCGATTTAGCTGGTCGTGCTCGGACTCGCCGGCGTGCTGCTGGAATGGTGGGAGGGGGGGTGAGGAGCAGCGACAAAGGGGAGCGGGCATGGGGGGAAGGGGGAGGGGGGCACATCGACCCGGAATTAATTGGCGGTACATCGCCGATAGATCGGCGATACGCCGCCAATAGTGAGTCCGTGCGTTCTTGCGCGGCGGTGGGCTATCAGACCCCTCTGGGCGGACACTGGGCGATTGGAGGTCGATGCACCCCCGGTGAGCCTATCCCCCTGAGCCGCCCAATTTGGCAAGGCGCCGACGTCGGCACTGCCAGCCGAAGCGCCCGCTGAGTCGACCGTGAAAGCGTTGATCAACGGTGGGCCTAACTTTCAGGCGCAGATACTGAAGCAAGCAACACGGACACCATAAAAACAAACAATTTACCCTGGCGACGTACCCAACCCTTGCGCCAAGCGGGGAGTCAGTACGTCAGGATTGCTATAACGAGGGCAATGACGTAACATGGACGCCTGTGCTGCAGCAATCGGCTGGCTCGCAGGGTCCCGATCAAGACAGAAGGGCGCCGTAGTGGTAACTAACGAAGCCCTCCCCCCCAGGGACGGCAAGGTCTCGCTCAGGTCTCCGCGGTGCCTTAGTCCGCAGGACCCATCAGCAGCCCTCGAAAGTGGCGACAGTGTCGCAGATCGCAGCAACCCAGGGACGGCGAGGTATAGCTCAGATCCCCGCGGTTCCTCAGCCCGCAGGACCCACCAGCAGCCCTCGGAAGTGGCGACAGTGTCGCAGATCGCAGCCCCCCAGGGGCGGCGAGGACTCGCTCAGATCCCCGCGGTGCCTCAGCCCGCAGGACGCACCAGCACCCCCTGAAAGTGGCGACAGTGCAGCAGATCGCAGCCACCCAGGGACGGCGAGGTATCGCTCAGACCCCCGCGGTGCCTCAGCCCGCAGGACCCACCAGCACCCCTTGAAGAAGGAGATGGCGTCGCAGATCGCAGCCACCCAGGGACGGCGCGGTATCGCTCAGACCCCCGCGGTGCCTCAGCCCGCAGGACGCACAAGCAGCCCTTGAAAAAGGCGGTCGCGTCGCAGATCGCAGCCCCCGAGGTACGGCGAGGACTCGCTCAGATCCCCGCGGTGCCTCAGCCCGCAGGACCCACCAGCAGCCCTCGGAAGTGGCGCCAGCGTCGCAGATCGCAGCCCCCCAGGGGCGGCGAGGTCTCGCTCAGATCCCCGCGGTGCCTCAGCCCGCAGGACCCACCAGCAGCCCTCGGAAGTGGCGCCAGCGTCGCAGATCGCAGCCACCCAGGGGCTGCGAGGACTCGCCCAGATCCCCGCGGTGCCCCAGCCCGCAGGACCCACAATCAAAAGTGGCGACAGCGTCGCAGGTCGCAGCCCCCCAGGGACGGCGAGGTCTCGCTCAGATCCCCGGGGTGCCTCAGCCCGCAGGACCCACCGGCACCCCCTGAAAGTGGCGACAGTGCCGCGGATCGTCTGTGTATGGGCGCGTCTGGGAAAAAGTTCGAGTATGAGTCAGCCTGGGCGGGGGTGAGTCTCGGCAGGAGTTCTTACGGCCGAGTAGGCGTGAGTCTAAGAAGGGATACTGTGAGTAGTGGTACGTTGGTCTAGGAGTAAGTCTGGGTATGCGTATATCTAAGCAGGAGTACGTCCAAGGGGGGGGGGAGCTATACCGGAGAGGCTCTACACGAGTACCAGCGGGAGTGGGTAGGGCGATGACTGGGTATGGATCTGAGTGGGTGTGCGCTTACTGTGTCCTGTAGAAGTCGGGGTAGTTAGAAGTCAATCTGCGCCTGAGTAAGTCTGGATAGCCAGAGGGGCGGAGGAAGAGGAGAAGAGGAAGGAGTACGAGGCGCCCGAGCAACAAGAACCCCATCTTAGGATACGGGGGACAGGGGGAGACAAGGATAAGAGAAGTTTGAGAGCTCGCGCGTGACCCAAGGTGGCCCCAACGGACGCGCTCTTGTTTCCCACTGCCACTCGCGACGGGGGTCAAAGGGCGTGATCGGCATCAGCGGGTGCAAAAATCTAGCCCTGAACAGGACTTGCCTGCACACATAAAGGCCACGTTGGGAACGGGCCCTCCCAGACCACCTAGGAGGCAACAGAGGCACACGCTGGGCAGACTCCGTCGCCAGTCGCCCACGCCCACGCCGAAAGTCCGCACAGGGAGGCGCGGCCAGCAGCACTGGGCGCACGGTGGCGGGAGGCCACGAAGGAAGGAGCCAAACAAAGGGACTGGCTCTGTGATCGACGCTGGCCGCCCGACCAAAAATCCGACGACGACGCCAGACAACATGCAACGCGGCGCCCACGGCGGCGGCGAGCGACCGCGACCGCGACGACGACGACGACGACGACGACGACGACGACTATGACGACGACGACGGCGACGACGGCGACGGCGACGACGACGACCTCACCAACGACAGCAACGAAAATGACGCCGGCGGCGGCAAGGACGACGACGACAACGGAGGCGGCAGCGGCACTGAGGCCGACGATGGCGACGACAACGACGACGACGACGACGATGACGACGAGGACAACAACGACGACGACGACGACGACGACGACGACGACGACGACGACGGTGACAACGACGGCAAAGACGGCGGCGTCGACGACGGCGGCGGCGGCACTGAAGCCGACAACGGCGACGACGATGATGACGACGACGACGACGTCGACGACGACGACGACGGCAACGACGACGGCGAAGACGGAGGCGACGACGACGGAAGCGTCGGTGGCGACGACGACGACGACGCCGACGAACACAAACACAAGCACGAGCACAGTTACGACGACGCCAGCTGCCGCCTCTTCGCCGCCACCGCTGCCAACTTCCAAGACTACGGCTTCTTGTGACGTTCCAGTCGCGCCCTGCTGCTATGGCCGGCCTTCTTTTGGAGTTGCCCCCAAAAGAGCCCGCGCTGCTGGTGGGGATTGTCGCCGATGCGCTCGCCAACTCCGCCGATGACTCTTGGACCTCCTTTGCCTCCTCACACTCCTCGGCCTCCTCGGCCTGCGTTCCCAACCTTCGGTGCCGCTGACGGTCTCCGTCAGAAAGGTTGCTGACTGGCTGCACGCGGCGCTAACACTCCCGCTCGTGGTGGCGCTCCACGCTGCGCTGTTGGCCGCGTCCGCCGTGATCTTTCAGGGCGCTTGGTCGTGGCTCTCGTGACTACACTACGCGTGGCGACTGCTCGCAAGTCGTTGCGGGCGTTTCGATGTTGTTCGTTGTGCTGGCGTTGCTGAGCGTGGCGCGGCAGGTCGCACTCGCAATACTCGTTGTAAGGCTTCCGCTGGTCGCGATCGAGGTGATACCCGTCTTGTTGTTCGTTGCGGCTGCATTGTCGCTCCTCGTGCAGCTGGTTACAGCCGCGAGGCTCGGTGATGTGATGTTCGTCGCCGTCGCTCGGGCGAGGCCGCTGTCGAAGTAAAGGTGGGTGCGCGTTGTTGCGCGCGCGAGGCTTGTCGTCGCAGGGTGAGGGACAG
>CAUYUJ010018804.1:321423-343923 GCA_963575745.1 Prorocentrum cordatum | reverse complement strand
GCGGGGGCCACGAAGGGCAGATAATGCGGGGCCACAGAAGGCAACGATGGGGCCACTGAGGGTAGCAACTGGGCCACAAACAGCAACAGCGGTGCCGCAAAGGGCACGCACATGGGGCCACCACGGGCGCGAACGAACGGGGGCCACGAAGGGCATACGTATACTTCACCACAGGTCCCCCCCTGAGGAGAAAACGACTGTTTTTTTATTTTTTCGTTTTCCGTAAAAGGTTTTCTAATGCGTTCGCGCCGCCTGATTGCGGGCGCTAGAGATGTGGAGTGCCGACCACGCGATTGCTGTCTCCAGACGCCGGCGGCTCGGAAGCAGCAGACTCCCGAACTAACGCACCAGCTCTTGGAGCTGAGACTTGGGCCAGGAAATTCTGACCGCACCCGCCGCCCGCGCCCCGCCGAGTTCGAAAGGCAGGGCTTCCGCGGTCAGTGGCGACACATCGACAACGGCATTGAACAGCCGAAACTTCGACGCCATTCACCGCTGCAGCCGGGGCTGAGCGGGCCGACACGATTGAGCAGTGAACCTGGCAAACCCCAGGGAATGACAAGAGCCTGGGCGACTGCAAACACGCTCAGGACAAATACCACGCACAAGGTAGACAGAATGCGGCTGTTTGGTGGCGTCCGCAATTTCAGGGGAGAGCGCAAAAAACACCGACCGCCGCACGTGGCCCGAGACCACCGAGTTCAAGAGAACAACGCGTCGTTATTTCATGGGGCCGGCGGGTTACGGCAGGCGCGGTGCAAACGCCAACAACTGCACGCGACCTCCGAGTACACCGTGCACACTTACATCAAACTGTGGCTCTTTTTGTTGGGCAAGCGGCTCGCGGCACACGTGCCATAAATGCAAGCTGTCGCATATGGCATCCATAAGCGACCACGCACCACGACGGTGCCAAGAAAATGCCCCAAGAGTGGTGCGGTCGCATGATTTACTTCTACACGATCTATCATCGGGGATTCATCCTGCTCCACCCCCCCCACTGGGACCACAGGGACCGGGCAAGGAAATCTAAACAGACCACGAAGCCGACCCTCTGGCCCGGATCAAGGGGTCAGAAATTCCACCCGCGAGCGGGCTGCCCTGCCGTTCGGTTGGTTGGTTGGTTGGTTGGTTGGTCTCTCGGCTGGCTGATTTCCTGCCCCCCTCTGAACCTTCTGGGGGGCCCCTCCTTGGAACCCTCTTGGGGCTGTCTTTGCACTGCCGGACGCCCCACGGAGCCCCGCGGCGCCCTACGGAGCCCGACGGCGCCTCACGACGCCCTACGACGCCCTACAGAGCCCCACGATGCCCTACGGAGCCCTACGGCGCTCTACGGAGCCGCACGACGCCCTACGGAACCATGCGGGGCCGTACGGCTTTTTGCGACGCCGCAGGAAACCACGCGGAGCCCTACGACCCCGTCACGGAGGCACACGGCGCCCCGCCGAGCCCTACGACGCCCCGCGGGGACCCACAGCGCCCCACGACGCCCCACGAAGCCCTGGGAGCCCATCTGGCGCCCTACGGAGCCCTGCGGATCCCTACGGGGCCCTACGATGCCCCAGGGAGCTCTAAGGAGCCCCACGGTGCCCCACGACGCCCAACGGAGCCTGACGGAGCCTCACGGAACCCTGCGACGCCCCATCGAGCATCACGGAGCCCCACGGCGCCCTACGGAACCCCACGGTTGCCCTGCGGGGTCGCGTAGGGCGTCCGCAAGGCAGCGGGCAGGCGGACTGGGCGCACGGGGCTCCCCCAAAACATTTCGCGCACCCCCGCACGCTGCAGCCGCCTTGCCTGCCGATGCTGCGTTCGGCGCGGCCCAGCCAGGCATTCCGAGGCCCGCGGCTGTGGCGCGCCACGCGTGGCTCCGCGCTATAGCGCCTCGCGGCGACGGCGCCCAGGCACTGTTGCTTCACGGGGCCTTGCTTTTGGTAGCACACATGCCCGCGAAGCTGTCCGAGCCCTCCTCCTGCTCCCATGAACACTTCATCGCAACGCAGGAGAACAACGGACCCGGTTGATAAGACGGACCTCCTATCACAGAATTAAGATGTTACCGCGTGCGCGAAAAACTGTGGGTTCAATTCAGAGCACTGCGCGTAAACCATTCACGAGAGGTAGCAACATAAGTCCTGCGTATTTAGCTTCCGCCATAGGCGGAAAACGGGGACCTGAAGAAAAGACAGGTGGACCTAGCAAGAACACAGACAGGAAACCTTCACAGTAGCGCAACAATGCACTACCCTGCGACGTACCCCATTAATTTGCATCAAGTGTCAAGAGGAGTTGGCCCAAACTTGCCAGGACAATGACAGTGCAGGCGCCGTTATATGTTGTGCAAGCTACATGGGGCGCGCTCACGTGGAACGGTTCACAGGACGACATCGGAAGGACGAGGAGAGAGGGCCCAGGCTTTGGGAGGACACGGGGGCGGGAACGGAGGGCAGGACAAGGGCGCGCGGGGGGCCGAACCGTCAGCGAGGCAGCAGCAGAGGGAAGGTGGCAGGGGGCAGTGGACGACGACGGAAGTGACGGGAGGAGACCGAAGAGTGTTGCTGTTGTCGGTAGTACGTTAAAAATGCAGCGCTGCCTGCGCCATGACGTTGCGGCGCTCGACAATCTAATAAAACTTGCTTATAGTGAGTGCAAGAAGCGAACGAGGCCTGGCACGCCCGCCAGCTTCCCTTCTGCACTTTTCAGCGCGGGAGCTACATACTCGAAGGCGCACCGCCAAGTCTGCTGGCGGCCCGCGACAGCGCCCCGCTGGACCCCCAGCAGCCTTCGATAGTGGCATCAGTTTCGCGGATCGCAGCCCCCCAGGAATGGCGAGGTCTAGTCTCTAGTCTGCGTCTGGGTGGTGCCTCGATCCGCCGAACCCCCAGCAGCCCTCGAAAGCGGCGACAGTTTCACAGATCGCAGCCCCCCAAGGATGGTGAGGTCGAATCTGAGTCTGGGTGGTTCTGCACTCCGCTGGCCCCCCCAGCAGCCCTCGAAAGCGGCAACTGTTTCGCAGATTGCAGCCCCCCCAAGGATGGCGAGGTCTAATCTTGGTCTGGGTGGTGCCTCACTCCGCTGGCCCCCCCAGCAGCCCTCGAAAGTAGTGGCGGCAATTTCGCAAATCGCAGCCCCCCAGGGATGGCGAGGTCGAATCGGAATCTGCGTGGGACGTCACTCGTTGTGCCCCCAGCAGCCCTCGAAAGTGACGACGGTTTCGCAGATCGCAGCCCCCAAGTGATGGCGAGGTCTACTCTGAGTCTGGGTGGCTCCGCACTCCGCTGGCCCCCCCCCCCAGCAGCCCTCGAAAGCGGCGACAGTTTCGCAGATCGCAGCCCCCCAGGGATGGCGAGGTCTAATATGAATATGGTTGGAGCCTCACTCCGTTGGCCCCACCAGCAGCCCTCGAAAGTGGCATTACCCACTATGCTGGCCCTCCCAGCAGCCTTCGAAAGTGGCGACAGCTTCGCAGATCGCAGCCCTCCCCAGGGATGGCGAGGTCTAATCTGAGTCTGCGGCGGGTACCCACTTGCTGGTCCCCCCAGCAGCCTTCGAAAGTGGCGACAGCTTCGCAGATCGCAGCCAGGGATGGCGAGGTTTAATCTGAATCTTCTGCGGGTACCCACCATGTTGGTCCCCCCAGCAGCCTTCGAAATTGGCGCAGATCGAAGCCCCCCAGGGATGGCGAGGTCTTATCTGAATCCGCGGCGGGTACCCTCTATGCTGGTCCCCCCAGCAGCCTTCGAAAGTGGCGACAGTTTCGCAGATCGCAGCTCTCCCCAGGGATGGCGAGGTCTAATCTGAATCCGTGGCGGGTACCCACTAGTCACTATGCTGGTCCCCCCAGCAGCCCTTGAAATTGGCGACAGCTTCGCAGATCGCAGCCCCCCAGGGATGGCGAGGTCTAATCTGAATCTGCGGCGTGTACCCACTATGCTGGTCCCCCCAGCAGCCTTCGAAAGTGGCGACAGCTTCGCAGATCGCAGCCCTCCACAGGGATGGCGAGGTCGAATCTGAATCCGCGACAGGTACCCACTATGCTGGTCCCTCCTGCAGCTCTCGAAATTGGCGACAGCTTCGCAGATCGCAGTCCCCCAGGGATGGCGAGGTCTTGTCTGAATCCGCGGCGGGTACCCTCTATGCTGGTCCCCCCAGCAGCCTTCGAAAGTGGCGACAATCTCGCAGATCGCAGCTCTCCCCAAGGATGGCGAGGTCTTATCTGAGTCCGCGGCGGGTACTGGCTATGCTGGTCCCCCAGCAGCCTTCGAGAGTGGCGACAATCTCGCAGATCGCAGCTCCCAAGGCATGCCAGATTCACATTTCGCAGGCCCCACAGGCAAGCCACAAGCCGAAGGCGGCGAGGCACAAGCAGAAGGCAAGAGAGAGGACGAGCAGAGAGCACACAAGAGGCAGAAGATAGCAGAAGGAAAGAGGACAAGGGAGGCGGGGAGGAGGAGGACGGAGACCGTACAGCTCTATTCAAAACGAGAACCCAACGCAGGATTGCTGGAGAAAAAAAACATACAACAGTACTGTGAGTCAAAACCAAATACAACATACAATGGCGTAGCCCCCCCTCCCCCAGCATTATCCGCCAGACGGCGCGGCGGCGACAACGCACGCGCGGCGAAAACAGCAAACACTGGCGTCACCGGTTTGCGTGCCAACGCTACAGATACGTGCGAAGACGAGTGGGTTCTGGCCACGCTCCTGGCCCGCCCACTGGCTTGGCACAAACACACACACACACACACATACACACATACACAAAACAAATAACCTACCACAACACACAAACCGAGGGAGGGGAAGCGCAAACGTGGCGAGCGTGGGCGAACTCAACCCATGCAGCAGCAGGTCAGCTGCCAGCCAGAATCAACAAGAGCAGTTTTTACACATGGCCATCACCCGCGTTCGGGGGGGGGGCATGACGTGACGCTCGCGCGCGCGTTCTGGCGAGTTCTGGTGGCGCCAGGGCGCCCGGGGCCACCGAATGTCGCCGCGGGCCGCCGCCGCCGCAGCGCCCGCCACGCAGGCGGGGCCTCGCGTGCGCGGCCCCGCGTGCGCGGATCCCACAGGCGGCCCGAGGCTTGCGGCGCGATCTGCCCAGCGGGTCGCGATCTGCTCGGCACGGGCGCGTGAGCAGAGATCGTCGTCGTTGTGCTCGTAGTTGTAGTCGTCGTGGTCGTCGTGGTCGTCGTAGTCGTCGTGGTCGTAGTCGTAGTCGTGGTCGTGGTCGTGGTCGTGGTCGTCGTCGTCGTCGTCGTCGTGTCCTCGTCGTCCTCATCGTTCTCGTCGTCGTCGTATCCCTTATCCCTCCTCCGTCTCCCCCACCTCCTCCTCCTCCTCCTCCTCCTCCTCCTCCTCCTCCTCCTCCTCCTCCTCCTCCTCCTGCTTCTCCTCCCTGCCCTCCCCGTCCTCTAGAGGTCTCAATGGAGCGTTCTGGTAGATGCCTGAGATCTCTGGGGTATGCGGAGGTTCCCAAAGTCCCTGGAGGCATCTGAAGCGTAGATGCAATGTCCTGGTCGCCATCAGTAGGTGTCGGGTCCTGCTGGGCCTGGCTGTTGCGATGTTCTGGTCGCTGGCGGTAGGGTCGCAAATCCCGCTGGCCCTGGCTGTTGTGATTTCCGGTCGCTGGCCACAGGTGCACGGCCCATTTGGAACAACATTCTTACTGCATGGTGCCAACGCAGGCAATCGTATGTCCTTGCTTTCTCTGCGCGCGACCACTCCCTCTGCTGGCCAGGAGAAGCGGAGGGGGCAAGGAGTTAGGGGGCTCGAAGGGGAGGGTCTTGCCAACTACTCCTCGTCATCCTCTTAGTCCTCCAAATCTCCCTGCGAGGGAGGCAGGACGGAGGTAAAGGAGTGAGGAAGGGGGGAGGGAGGGAGGGTGAGGCGAAAAGGGATGGATGGAGAGGCCGAAGAGGGAGGAGGAGCAGGAGAAGTAGGAGGAGGGAAGAGGGCTTCGGATGATTCGCGGGTGGATTTGGGAAGGTTCTGGGTGATGTTTGGAAGCTCCAGGATCGTCTCGGAGGCTCTGCGAGGTCTTCAGAAATTGAAAGGGGGATGACAGTCCTGCAATACCCCTCCTCCTCATTCCCTCCACATCCCCCTCCTCACCCTCCTCTCTCTCCTCCTTCTCCTCCTCCTCCTCCCCCTTCTTCTCCTCCTCCTCCTCCTCCTCCTCCTCCTCCTCCTTTTCCTCCTCCTCCTTTCCTGCAATGGGCGGGAGAGGGGAGGAGGGGGAACAGAAGCGACAAGCCCCGTGTCCACTGGGCCCCCGTCCACTCCCCCACCGAGACCGCAATGTCCGTGCACCTCGTTCTCGTGATCCGCGTCAACCTCCCCGAAAGTTCTCACCGAATTCGTGAACGAGACCGAGACGCAAAGCACTCCGACGAGCAACCCAACACCGAGTATAGCGAGCTGCGGAACATTATCCATGCGGAGCAGGGTGGAACGGCTAGCCTTCTTGACTACTGCCAAAAAGAATGCCGCGGGGTATATGAACACGATGAAGACTCCTCCCACGGATATCCCGATCGCCATGGTGTTCTTGGCATTTGGGATCAAAGTGCCGATCATCAGAATTGGCAATAACGTCATTATACGAGTGAGGGACCACTATGTTAGCTTTGGTTCGCACGGCGACGAGGTGGATTGAATCATGATTGTTCTACTGGTGGAGATGATGCATGACCGTTGGCCACATCACGAGGGGCATACTGCACGTCAATGTAGATGACATTCCTAGATTTGCCAGGTGCATGAAGAGCTGACTACGGTTGGCCCCTGCGGCATCCAGAAGAACATTCCCACTGGCTTCATCACCAAACTGGAGATAACCAGCTAGCCCAACACAGTGGTACACAATCGCAGCCACTGTCAATGATACCACCACGACCATATTATCATCATCCTCTGCATGTGTTCCTGGCCCGAACGAATCATACATCGGCGTTGCCGAATTGTGGCAGGAGAGGGAAGACAGAGTCAGAGCTATGACCTCAAAATACCCCTTGAAGGATTGAACAGCACGGCAGTCATGTCCGCTCTCTGTTTGGCGACGTGGAAGGACCCCTGGAGAGCGACATAGCACGCAGCACAGCCTAAGGAGAAGATCCCAATGACGAATGTAAGCTGCCGCTTCGAAATATCCCGCAGCGTTGCGAGCGGAAGCACGATTTCCAAACCAACACCCCACAGAATCCACTTCGAAGCGCGTGTCAGAATACCAAGGCACAGTGGTGGTCCTGCCACCATGGGTGCCAAGGATGGCGAAAACGAACAACCTACAGGCAACAGAGAACGGGAAAACACAAAGAAGGAAGACGAGCGAGATGGCCACCGCAGGCGCCCTTCCGAGATGGTTCATCGCAACGCCCTCCTAATCTCTGGGCCCACTGGGCGGAAGGGCATCCGCTACGGCGGTCAGTCAACGCAAAGAGATCAAAGTGGCTGTGAAAACGCAGGCCATGACAGCGTCGCACGCGAAAATCCCGCACCACGCATCGCGACGGGAACGGCAAGCGTCCCAGCTTCTGACATTGAATTCAGGCACATCGCAACGCCAGTTAGGATGGCTCGTGTTGCAGACTCCCACCATCCTTCCAAAACGAGCCGAACGACGTGTTCCTCGCTTGCTCGACTTAGAACGACTCCATGTTAAAGAAACCAACTGCATGAATGACGATCGCCGCGACTTAAATCCAATCAATAACTAGTAGCCGGTGCAAGGTTAAGCCGCGCTGGAGCAACGTGTATGGCCCGAGATTTTCGTGATACGCCTGTGAGAAAGGATGGTTTCTTGGTCTCGGCAGTCATGTGCGTTGCATGAGGCCACCGCGTTGGTGAGCATCTCTCTTCTGGACATAGCTTGCGAGCGCCGGCATCTAAGCATAACTTGCGGTCACGCGGTCATTTACAATGACACCAGAGCTAACGCTGTTCTCATGGACATGGCAATGATGACCATGCCGAACGCGCATGCCCAGAACAAAGGTCGAGCACGTAGTGTGTCATTGCGCGTGTTCGAGTGCTGCCGAAGCGGGACCTTCAGAAGCGCAACAAGAGATACAGAAGACTAAAACCAACGTGCTGCGCAGTAATCGTAGACGTCGGAACCACATGCCGAATTATCAGAACCAAAACTGTGTGGTGGTCAACACCGACCGCAGGTGCCGTGTGAACCACAAACGACCAAGACAAGCAGACCGATTCGCTTCGACGAATCCACCGCCGTGCCTTCCACAATTGTCATTGTTTTTAAAGGATTCTCGTCACGGTTCTTGAGGGCACCGACCCCAAGATACGTAATACTAAACAAACCAAAATGCTGAGCAAGGATCATGGACGTCGGATCCACATGACCCGAACGTACGGACGCTCCCACAAATTCCCAGGGTGTGTCGCGTGAGCTCTGTGGACGCTGAGCCGGTACCAAACAACCCCCCGAGCCCCCAAGAGAGCTCCATGAGGTCGCACGGACGGTCCGTGAGCGCCACGATACGGCCCAAGAGCGCCCCAAGACGTCAAAGATAGCCTCAAAACGGCCCCAAATACCCTAAAAACACCCCAAAAAGACTCTGACTGACCACCCGCAAGTTTTTCAAGATCGCCACAAGACGGCCCCAAGGGGCCCCCAAGAGAGCTCCAACGCGGTCCAAGAGAGCCCCAAGACGGCCCCAGAGGCCCCCAAGAGGTCATCAAGAGGTCCCCAAGAGGGCCCCAAGACGACCCACGAGACCCCCAAGATGCCAACAAGAGGCCTCAAAGGCGGCCCAAGAGGGGCCCGAGAGGGAGATGAACTGACATGTCGAGCCCTCCGCCCCAAGATGATCCCCGAAACCACCAGCAAGCCCCCGAGAGGCCCCAGTGAAGCCACATGAGTCCCCCAAGAGACCCAAAAGAGACCCCGAGAGGCCAACTAGAGGCCCACGAGAGGCGCCAAGACACCCCAAGACTACCTCCAAGAGGCTTCCAGGGGGCCTCCCAAGAGATCCCAACAGGCACGCAAGAGGTCTCTGACCTACAACCCAGGCACGGTGGCGGGATGGGCCGAAGGCCGCTAGAAAAGGCCGCCCTTAAAGAATTGGTTGTGCTTGTTTGGTTGGGAACTTGAAGATGGTGCGTGATATCTTCGACCTGGTGGCAGATTCGGCTGCTCGTTTTGACGTGTCCGTATGCTTTACGTGCATTTGCGTATTCCCTGGGCGATGCGAATCGTTGGCTTGCTAGTGGCATTGGCTTGATGTGAGTGCTTGGCGTCTGATCATTGATGGGATCGGATGTTCGCATGTTCTTTTGCTTATATGTTGAATTACGTAAGTGTGTCGGCATGGGTCCAGATGGTCGGGTGTGCATGTGGGCAGTGCCGATGTTTACATGCGTGTTTATTCGCGTGCACGCACGTGCGTGTTTGATCGCACGCGTATTGAATTCCCTGGATGCATGTGCGACTGCGTGCTGACCTAATCGACTGCTTGACATGCCGTGTTGTACTGCGATGTCCCGCACTTGTGTGTATATGTGTATCCTGCCTCTACGTTTCACTGCCTCCGTTCAGTGCACGCCTGGCTCCGCGCCTAGCTAGCATGTTGCAAAACGAATTACTGGCAGCGTTGCCGCGCCCTGGCCTGTGGATGTAACGTGTGTTCGCCGTGTGCGGCTCTGTGCCTGCACTGTTGGTTGTGCACCGGTTGGGCCGTTCGCTTCGTTGCCTGGCCCTGATGGCCGCATCGAGTCAACATCGGAGTCTCCGCCACCGTGCCCCTGGCACGCTGAGGCGCCATCTAATGACAAGCGGCCTAGCGGCCCTATAGTTCCCCAAGGTGGGCCCAAGAGATTTCGAGGGGCCTCACCGGGGCCCAACATGGCCGAAGAAGTCCTCTCAGGGGCCCAAGAGGAACACATCCCTGGAAAGCAACCTCAGCCCCCAGACCATCGTTGGTAGTTTGCGGGGGGGGCAGGCCGGCCCGCTGGGATGCAAAAACGCCTCAAGCCCCCAGAGGGCCCCACGACGGCCCCCCGAGGCACCCCGAAAGAGCCGCAAGGGCCCCCAAGATGCCACAAGAGGGCCGAAGTCGCTTCAATAATCAGGCGGGAAGTTGCCCCCACCTCCCTCGTCTTCTCAGCTGCCTCAGGCATGTTGCAGACGTCTCAGGAAGAAGATACGCGGAAGGGGAAAAAACACCCACCAGGCGGCCGTTGAGAGATATGCGTCCTTGCACAGATCGAGCTCTGATTCCTGGCCGCTCCTCCCTCTCCTCCTCCTTCTCCTCCTCCTCCTCCTTCGACCCTCCCTCCCTTCTCACTCGTCCGTCCTCCCTCCTCCTCCTCCTCCTCCTCCTCCTCCTCCTCCTCCTCCTCTTCCTCCTCCTCCTCCTCCTCCTCCTCCCTCCTCCTCCTCCTCCTCCTCCTCCTCCTCCTCCTCCTCCTCCTACTCCTCCTCCGCCGCCTCATTGCGCTTTACCTCAGAGGTCTCCGAAAGTCTCCAGAGGTTTCGGGTCCGCGGAGGCCTCTGGAGGCTTCCTGGGCCCCCAGAGGAGGCTCGCAGGGGCAAAGACCTTCATAACCTGGATCCTCGCTCTTCGAGGACAGACGGGGGGGCGGGAGCAGTCACTTGAATAAGACGAGCGCAGGCAGCTTGGGGCAATGTTTCACGCCGCACGCGGCAGTCGCCCCCCTGGGTCTGGCGTGGTGCCCCCCTCGGTCCGGCGTGGCAGCAGGAGACCATTGCCAAAACTGCCAATCCGATTCTCCCCCCTCTCCCTCATCATCCCTCCCCCCCGCCTCCTCCACCCTCCTCGTCCAATCCTGTTTTTCCGCCCCTTCCTTTGCCCATCCTCTTACAAGCCATCAATCCTCCTATCATCTTCCACTTCATCATCCTGATTTCGCCTGATTCGCTTCATGTTCCCCCACCCCCTCCTCCTCCTCCTCCTCCTCCTCCTCCTCCTCCTCCTACTCCTCCTCATCCTCCTCATCCTCCCTTTCCTCGTCCTCGTCCTCATCCTCCTCGTCCTCATCCTCCGCTTCTCCCTCCTCCTCCTCCTCCTCCTCCTACTCCTCCTACTCCTCCTCATACTCCTCCTCGTCATCATCCGTCTCGGCCTCCTCTAGACCTCCAGTCTGCCATTCGGTCTCTGCGTCCTCGTTCTCCTTCTCCACTTCTTCCGCATCTTCAGCCTCCAATGTCTCCTCCCCGCTGTCCTTGTTCTCTTCATAAGCACTAAGATCCCTTCTCCCCTGACGATGTGCTGAAGATGTCCTGCTCCCTCCGCGAAGTTGGGACTCCCTATGGCTAGCTTTAATTGGAACACTCCAGGTGTCTCGACAGCAGTTTGCTACTGCTGGAGCGTTGGCCCGAGCTTGGTATTAACCCATTGCCCATCTCGTCCAGAATGGCGCTCTCGCCCTGGCGCCGGCCACATTTCTGGATCGCGCGCCATTCCCCTCCTCCGCATCGCCCTGGTCATCCGTGCTCCTACCGCGTATCCCACTCCAGCTCCAGCTAATGCTGCTGTTCCTCCTCGTCCTCCTCGTCATCCTCCTTCCTCCTCCCCCCCTCCTCATCCTCCTCCTCCTCCTCTTCCTCCTCCTCCTCCTCATCCCCTTCCTCCTGCTCATCCTCCTGATCATCAGCTACATCCTCCTCCTCCTCCTCCTCCTCCTCCGCCAATGTATGAAACTCCCACTTTTGCGAGTACGCATGACACAACTGGATCCTGTTGGGTGTTGCAGGTCTGCTGTGACACCCGTCGGTGGATAGAAAAAAACAGCGCGATGGGATGAGATGGGTGGGAGAGGTATGATAGCACATATGGCGCCATTGCACCTACCTTCTCGAGTCCCCCTCTTTCTCCGCCTGATCGTCCTTCCTCGCTCCTCCCCCTCTCCTCTCCCCTGAGCCTGCCTGGAAGATGTTCGGCCCCTCTCCGCGTACTGTTGCTTACACACGGGATTGCTGGGAGTTTGGTTATCCTATGTGTTTGACAATCCGATTATGTACATGTCTTCAAAATGTTGCTCCCGCTGCAGTGATGGCCCCATTTCTGCAGTGCTGGCCCCATTTCTGCGCCTCGGGTTGTTCCAAATCGTGCTCACGCTACAGCGCGCGCGTCTTCGGTCCTTCCAAATAGGGCCCAAAATCTAAAAAATGCCCCCTCGAAAAAAAAAAACATCGAAGTGATTACACATTAAATGCCAATTCGTTGATTTTGGGGCCCCCCACTTTGGGGCGTCGTCGTTTTCAGGACTTATCAAGCGGGACCCCGTTTCTGTTTTGAGAACGCGGTGTTCGAAGCAGCGGGTGCTCTCCATCAGCCCCGCCTTCCTTGCGTGGATCCTTTCAGGGAGCCCCAGGAGCTGGACATGGAGCCACGACTCCAAACGGGCCCAGACCTCTCGAAGACGATCCACTTCCCCTCCAAGGAACCCGGCGCCATGCCATGACATGCTGTGCGGTGTTGTGTTCTGCGCCGCTGTGCGATGCCGTGTTTTGCGTTGCAATGCTTTGTGATGCAATGCTTCACTGCGCAATGCCACGCCATGCTATGGAATGCTACGCTCTGCCGTGCTCTTCTACGCCAAGCCATGCCGTGCTCTACCATGCATGGTGTACCCTCTCGCGATCACTGCCCTGATCGACATCCGACTGTGCGAATAGAGAGGATATCTATGCCATAGTAAGGGATGGGAGGGAGGGGTAGGACGTCAGATATGACGCGAGCGCACCTGGCTTATCATTACCCAACCTCCTCATCCGCTCCTTTACGTCCTCATCTTCCTCGTCGTCCTCCTCATCCTATTCCCTCCTCCTCCCCCTCCTACTCCCCTCCCGCTTCCCCCACCCCCATCACTCTCATCCTCACCCTCCTCCTCCTCCTCCTCCTCGTCCTCCTCCTCCTCCTCTCCCCTCCTGCGCTTCGAGCGACCATCTTCATCCTCCCTCATCCTCCTCCCCCTCCTCGTCTTCCTTCTCCCTCCCTCTCTCCACCCGCACCCGCCCCCTCTTAATACCATCAGTGCGATTCCTCTTCTGCCTACTCTTCTTCCACCGCCCAACTCTTCGGGCCTCCTCAGCATCATCATGCCCCTCCTCCCTCCTGCCTCGTGCCGTCCGTCCCCCCCCTCCTCTCCCATCCCCCCGACCCGCAGTCCTCATGGACAACGGGAAGAGGTGGTCAAGGGGGACCCGATTGGTAGTGCCGCAGTGGTCTGAAGCATGGGCAGCGCGAAAAAACAGCGGCCGCGTCCGACGCAAGCCTTTCACGAAAATTGCGCACGCACCGCATACTCTTGCCAGTCCCTTCTCCTCGGGGTGCTGGGACCGTCCTCCATCCCTCCCTCCCACCCCCTCCCATTCCCTCCCATTCCCTCCGCAGTCGTTCCCCGTCCCCCATCTCGCGTCCCCGCTCACGCTCTCTCTCTCTCTCTCTCTCTTTCTCTCGTTCTCTCACTCTCGTTATCTCACTCGTTTTCTCTCTCTCTCTCTCTCCTCTCTCTCTCTCTCTTTCTTTCTCTCGTTCTCTCTCTCTCTCTCTCTTTATCTCTCTGTCTCTCTCTCTCTCTCTCTCTCTCGCTCCCTCTCTCCATATATATAATTAGTTATGTGCTTGTTTATCTAAGTATATATCCATGTGTTCATATATATATATATATGTGTATATAAGCCTCCCTCCCTCCTTCCCTCCCTCCCTCCTTCCCTCCCTTCCTCCCCCACTATCTCCACCTCTCTCTTGTCAAAGGGCACGTGCCCCGCCGCGGGAAGGAATACCCGCAGGGACGTCTGAGGAGGGGGTTTGGAACTGGATTTACGCTGGTCCTCCGCCTCCTTACCCTCCTCCCCCTCCCCCTCCCCCTCCTCCTCCTCCTCCTCCTCCTCCTCCTCCTCCTCCTCTTCCATGTCCTCCTCCTCCATGTCCTCCACCTCCATGTCCTCCTCCTCCTCCGCCTCCTCCTCCTCGTCATCATCATCAGCATCAGCATCATCATCATCATCATCATCAGCATCATCATCATCATCATCATCATCATCATCATCATCATCATCAGCATCAGCATCAGCATCGTCATCATCATCAGCAGCAGCAGCATCATCATCAGCATCATCATCATTATCAGCATCATCATGAGCATCCTCCGTAGCCAGTGTGGCTCAAGATGATGCAACTGCCGACGACTGCGAGTCGCTCTGGGCCGCTTCGATCACGAGGCGTTCCGCTTGAGCTAAAGGCAACTCCATGCTCAGTGAGCGGGGCCAGACCTGACAACCTTGATCCATATCAGTGCCTGCCGTGACGCACGGCGGAGGTGGCGCGGCAGGCGGCAGGAAGACGAGGCACAGCAGTCAGTGGACGTGTCCTACGTGCGGCCAGGACGACAACTGGACTCTGCGGGGCTGGCGTCGTGGCTGTGGGGCAGCGGCGCCAGCGAGCAGGGGTGGGTCGCGGTCGAGCAGGACGAACTCAAGAAGAAGAAGAAGAAGAAGCACCAGCAAGAGCAGCGCGAGGTTCGGCGGCTGCAGGCGGATCTCAAGAAGGCGCAGGAATAAAAGGAGACACGCGTGGAGGAGAACCAGCCGCGTTCCGGCACGATCGCGGACCACGAGAAGAAGTACGACATGGAGTCCAAGGAGACCGACAAGCTGGACATGGAGAACAAGACCCTGTACGCCAAGCTCATCACAGTGCGGGAGACAGCAGCAACGGCAAGGGCGGCATCCAAAGCGAGCCAGGAGGCTTTGGATGCGCTGCTGGCACAGCGGACCGCCCAAACTGAACCAATGGCAGGAGGAACCACAGCTACAGGTTCAGGGGCATGAGCTCGGAAGTTCGACGAGCTGCTCGAGCAGGCACGCGGCATGCTCGCCCCAAGGTTCGTGGAGGCGTACAGAAAACTGGTCGGACGCATGCAGGAGCTCGCCAGGAACATCGCCAACGATACGGAGGAGAGCGAGGTGCGCTCTGAAGCCCGCGCGGAGGAGGACGCCCAGGAGCTTAACGCCGTGTTGGACGCCCTCGTGGGCGAGGCTGGCAGTGGCGGCAGCGCTGCCCCTGTCGAAGCCGAGCCAGGGGCCGACCGAGCCGGGGGCCGCGGATCCCGACGGAGCTGGAGGCCAGGATCGGAGGATGGCCGCTCGGCAGCAGGCTGCCGCCGCCGTCTTGCTCTTCAGCAAGAAGAGGCTGGCGGAGGAGGAGGAGGAGGAGGAGGAGGAGGAGGAGGAGGAGTGGGAGGAGGAGGAGGAGGAGGAGGAGGAGGAGGAGGAGGAGCGGGAGGAGGAGTGGGAGGAAAGGAACGCGGTCCGAAGGGTGGCGGAGGCAGCGACACCGAGCACGGCTGCAGCGTCGGCACAAGTGCAGAGACAGCCAGGCGGTGCGCATGGTCCGGCGCGTCTGCCAGCGCCTCTGGGCCTTTCGGGGCTCGGGGCAGCGTGAGAGACAGCCAGGCGGCGCGCATGGTCTGGCAGGTCTGGCACAGTTGCCGACGCGCCTAGCTCTTCAGCATCCTCACGGTGAGCGACAGTGACTGGGGGGCCCTCACGTCGCTCCGGGGGGAGGCGGGGCTCGCGTCGAAGTCTCACAACGCCGACGCGCAACACTTCCAGGAACACCACTTGCACAGCCCGCAAGTGGCGACGCAGGAGCAATGCCAGGGCTGAACCTAAACGCTGTTCTTCGTTTTCGTTTTCCCTCGTTTCGTCTTCAATCCGCTTTTACCGCAAAACGAAGTCCAAACGAAAGCGGCCCACGAAATCGCCAAAACACCGTTTAGGACCAGCCCTGAGCAAATGGTGTCAGAAGGCGGGAGTCAATGCCACCAACACCGCGGGGGTTGCAGGACCAGGAGGTACCAGCGGAGTTCGAGCGGCCAGCGGCGGCACGGGCACAGCAGTCGGGAAGCACCGCGCCAGGGCCGAGCCGCTTGGGCGAGGCTCAGCGCATGGGGCCTTTCTCATCGGGTCCGTCTACCTGGCCTTAAGTCGGGCCTGTTCCCCTACAGCGGGATATTCGGCGAAAAATGAAAAAATTAAAAAAAAACTCCAACATAGTCAAAAAATACTCAAAAAATAGTCTGGGGACTATGTTTTAGCATGTTTTGAAAATTTGGGGGTATTTTTTAATAGTTCTTCTTGTTCGTCGAAAATCCCCTTGTGGGGGGACACGCCCGACTTAAACCTGGCAACGGACGACCTGGGGGACGAGAGCTGGGACACGATGGCCGTCGGCGACACCATCAAGAGAGCAGGGAGGTGCTGGGCGCTCGGCGGAGGCTGGAACGCCAGACCCGAGGTGTTCCACAGTCGCGCGGGCGCTTGGCTCGCGGCAACCGGCGGCGTGCTCGCGTCGGACTCCGAGGGCGTAGACACGCGCTGGCTCGACCACGCCAGGCCAGTTTCGCACCTGGACTGGTTCGTCGTATCGAGGGACATGCTGCGCAGGGTTCTGGGGTGCGAAGTCGTGGCGGACAAGAACGAGGCTGCAACATTCACACCACACCGAGCAGCACGACTGAGCCTGAAGGCCAATGCCTGAGATCATGGAGAGGCGCACGGCGGCGCCGAGGCCCCTCCCGCAAACCCCAGCCCAGGGCCCACTGCAGCCTTTGAGGGCGCCACCGCCATTGCTGCGGGAGGCCTGCGCGGAAGCGAAGACCACAGAGGAACTCGACCAGGCCTGCGGCGAGCTGCTCGACGAGATGAAGGAGAAGAGGAGGAGCTCACCCACATCCACATGGCGCAGCCCGACGTCGGGGAGCGCAACGTTGGGAATTACGAGGGCTTCACCATGCGAATGGTGAGCCCGAGGAGGGTGGTGTGGTGGACAACATCGAGGCCAAGGTGGACGGGCCCGCGCGCGTGCTGACTGCGGCGTCGGACTACTTGCTCTGCCGGCGCGGAGGACCACAAGGCGAGGAGAGAGGAACCACGTGGCCGTGTCTCCGTCGGATGCCACTGGACAGCTCGCGCGCCAATGGGCTGCGGCTGCCAGCAGCGATGAACGCCGAGCCTGGGCTTCGGAGGCCAGGCAGAAGTCGGAGGCCAGATCGTCAGCCAGTGGAAGCGAGCGGATAAGGCGGTTCCGTACTTGGGTGCGTCAGTCACTGGACGCTGGAGCTGAAGCAGCGCATCATCTTCGGAGAGAGCCCTGAGGATGGAGTTCCGAGGACCTCTGCGAGGACGGGACACCAGCAGGAGGGCAGAAGCGGTTGGAGCTGGTGCGCGACTGCCGAACGCAGGGCGCGTGGCGCGTCCTCCCTGAGGGGGGGGTGTCCGAGGCGAAGGCCACGGAGGCGGGGCCACCCCTGCCCAGACCCACGGTGGAGGACGCGCGCGCGCCGCAGAGAGGCCCTTCCCTGCGAGGACGGGGGTGGGCGTTGGCAAGCTAGGACCACGCCAGCTCAGCCTCGTTTGCGACGAGCTCGTCGAGGCGGTGATCGACCTGGCGATGGGCTGCGAGGAGCTGGGCACCTACCCGTGCGGTCAGCGCGAGGTGCTGGCGGTCATGCTACCAAAGCCTGCTGGGGGGTTCAGGAAAGGCCCCTCAGCTGGCTACCGAGACCGGGACAGCGTGCGGCAGAACCGTCTTCGGAGATGGGAGTCCGACACCCGCGAGGAGGTGCAGCAGTGCTCCTGGGAAAGGCAAGACAGGGCGCCCGAAAGTGCAATGTGGTGGCAGCTTCTTGCCAAGGAAGCGGCCAGTGCGGAGGCCACCGTCACGCTGGACCTCTGCAAGGCGCGCGAGCTGGTGTGCGCGGACGCCGCCGTGTCGAGCTGGAGACGGCGGTCGGGCTCCCCGTGCGCCCGAGCGCGGGGCTGGCGGCCGGCTGCCCGCAGGCTGGCCGCCTCCTCAAGCGCGCCATGCTCGCCATGGCCGGCGAGCCACGGGAGGCTGTGGCGGGAGCTCCGGCCCGATGTGAACATGGACAACACGTTCGACGACACCACCCTCAGCGACCACGGACACAGGACAACCATCTGCGCGTACCTGGCGGCGGCGACCGAGTCGGCGATCAAGAAGCAAAGGAGGTAGGCCGCCAGATCTCGGCGTCCAAGTTCGAGGCACTGGCGTCGGACGAGGACGCGGCGAGGACGCTGCTGTGGGAGCTGCTGAAGAGGGGGAGCATTTTCCCGCTTGTCAAGGAGGCGAAGAACTTCGGTATCGATTTCGCCCTGCACCAGGGCGGCGCGTTCGACGTTATGCGCGCCAGGCACGGCAGATTGAAAGAGCAGGTGCCGAGGACCATGGCGGTGCAGAAGCAGTCCAAGAAGGCCGCTGAAAACCTGGCGGCCACGGGGCTGCGTCCTGCGACCTGGCACGGTGCTGCGGCATCTGCATGAACCGACGCGCGGCTGGAGAGGCTGAGGAACCGGGTGGGCAGCCTCCACTTCGGCAGTGGGCGAGGACGCTCGCTATCGCTAGGGTGCCTGCTGGCGAAAAAGCAGCGCGTCGACCCCATCTTCGAGCACGCTTGGATGCGCATCCAAGCGGGAGCGCGGGCAATCCAGACAAGAGGAGGCGGCGAGGAGGGGCGCATGCTTGGCTTTGCAGCACCTTCGCCGCCAGCGTGAGGAGGCTACAGGAGGAAGGCCAAGGTGGCCACCAGACCGGGAGCCTTCGAGACGGACGAGGGGAGGCTGCTGTTCGAGCTGGGCGGACACGCGCTCAAGACGGACGTTGCGCGGGCGCAGGAGCGGGTGCTCTGGCAGGCGGCAGCGGTCACTTGGCCCACCGACGTCGGAGAACGAGGCGTTGCCATCAAGCACATCAAAAAGGAGGTCGCCAGGTTCACCAACGGCCAGGAGGTGAGGGCGACGTGATCATCACTCAAGAAAGCGTTCCTGGGGTGCCTGTGGCCAGTGTGGCGGCGAGCTGCGCCGGACGTCCCGCTGGCATCGTCGGGGGACTCCCCGATCGGATGCCCAGCACGCGGGACGGCGAGGCACCGAGCATGGAGTTGCGGAGCCGCCAGCGTCACGCGAAGCCAGCTGGTCGAGGGCCTCGAGAAGGACGACGAGATGGTGGGGCTCGTGGCGATCGGCGCGGCCAGCGACGAGGAGGCTCCGCTCTCGTCTCGAGGCCTCGGGACATGACCTCCGGACTGCAGGGCATGCCGCCCCCCACCAGCGAGGAGGACCGCCGAATTGAGAGGAGAGACGAGAGGGGTTGCCAGCGGGCGCGGCGAGCCGCTATGCGGCGACCTGTTGGGCGGTCATCACGATGTCGCGGGACGACAGGCTGGACCAGGGGCTGCTGAGGACCGTGCACTGGCTACCGCCGAAGTGCTCGGGTGCAGCGGAGCTGATGGCGGCGTGCGAGGCCACGAAAGCTGCCCTGGGTGACGCGCGGGTCTTCGCGGACTGCGCGACGGTGCCGCGAGGCTGGGAGGCCAGTCGTGGATGGTGCCTGGCCTGAGGCCGCCCCTTCGCATCGCGGATTGGCAGCGGCTGGGCGACCAGATGTCAGACAAGACGGTCGAGGCGGCGGCGGTGCACCCCTTCGACGACTGGCGGGTGGCGCGCGCGCGCAGGAGGCCAGCCGCCTGGCGGGCGGGATCGATTCGTGGATGGGCCGCGCGGCGCAGGTCGGCGAGGAAGCGCTGCTGCCGGCGGACGGCGCCAGGCCCCCAGGCCTGGCAGCAGTGAGGTGCTGGGAGGAGGGCTGCAAGCAACGGCGCGAGAGAGAGGGCATGCGTGAGGGGCAACGATAAGGGGGGCCTGCCGTAGGGGGGGGTGCATCGACCTGGAATCGGCGATCCATCGCCGATAGATCGGCGACAGGCCTCCGATAGTGAATCCGCACCTCCCTGGGCAGGTTGGGGCTATCGGGCCCCTATCGGCGATCAATTGGCGATTGGGGGTCCATGCATCCCCCCCCTGTGCCTATCCCCCCTATCGTTGCCCCCGAATGCGAGGGGCGAGGCCCATCCTGCTGCGGGGCCCCTTGGTCGGCGCTGATCGTGCACGGCGGCACAGCGTGGGCGTGCGCGGGAGGCCGGTGATCGGAGGCATCGGCACGACCTCGGGCGGACCACAAGGTGACGGAGGCGGAGGCCGCCGCGGCGGCCCTTGCGGGAGCGGCCCTGGCGCTTGCGGCGGCGAGCGCCGAGGGCGATGGCAGGGCCAGCGTGGCGATCGGGGCCGAGGAGGATGGCCATCGCCACGCGGGCCAGCCAGTGCCACCACCGCCGCCGCCACCACGTACGGCGGGGCCAGCCTGGCAGGGCCGCCCCATGCACGAAGCGCACAGGCTGTGGCGGGCTGGCGACGCGGCGTTCTGCAGTCTGCGCGGAGCCTTCGCGGTCGGCGCCAGGACCTCAGGGCTGGTCGCGGCCTGCCCAGGAGAGCCGCGGGGCGACAGAGCGAAGGCGGCGAGGGACCGCCTCCAGCGGGGTGAGCACCCAGCGAAGGGTGGACACCTCGGCGCCTCCAGGCCTCTGGCGCGTGCGGGGGGGAGCGCAGGCGCAGACTGAGAGTGAATAGACGCCACGCGCGCTCCCTCTCTCTCTCTGTCTTTTTCTGTTGTTTTTCTCTCTCTCTCTCTCTCTCTCTCTCTCTCTCTCTATATATATATCTATATATATATTTCTCTATTTCTCTCTCTCTCTCTCTCTCTCTCTCTCTCTCTATATAGATGTATTCGTGCCGTAGCACCTTGACGTGGAGGGAAGCACCTGGCCCCCCCTCCCCCCGAATGTGCACTGCCCGCGGGAGGCAAGGCCGCTCCCGTGTCTCGAGTCGGCCCGAAGACAGGGTAGTGCAGCGCCGGGATCGTAGCTGGAGGCGTGGACCCCAATTGTCGGCGTGGGTCCGAGGGTGACCGCGCATCATCATCATCATCATCATCATCATCATCATCATCATCATCATCATCATCATCATCATCATCATCATCATCATCATCAGCATCATCATCATCATCATCATCATCATCATCATCATCATCATCATCATCATCATCAGCATCATCATCATCATCATCATCCTCATCCTCATCCTCATCCTCATCCTCATCCTCATCCTCATCATCATCATCATCATCATCATCGTCATCGTCATCGTCATTGTCATCGTCATCATCATCATCATCATCATCATCAGCATCATCAGCATCATCATCAGCATCATCAGCATCATCATCACCACCACCACCACTATCATCATCATCATCATCATCACAATCCTCATCCTCATCCTCATCCTCATCCTCATCATCCTCGTCATCATCATCATCATCATCATCATCATCATCATCAGCATCGTAATCATCATCATCATCACCAGCATCAGCATCATCATCATCATCATCATCATCATCGTCATCGTCATCGTCATCGTCATCGTCATCAGCATCATCGCCCTCATCATCATCAGCATCATCATCAGCATCATCAACATCATCATCACCATCATCGTCACCGTCATCGTCACCATCATCATCACCAACATCACCATCATCATCACCACCGCCACCGTTATACCACCATCAAAATCACAATCACCGCGGAAGAAAAATACACCGGTAAGGTCCTGGCAAGGTCCCTGCAAGGACCTGGCAAGGTCCCGGCAAGGTCCCAGCAAGGTCCTGGCAGGTTCGGATCAGAGATGCCGGGACTGCTGGGCGCGGCCTCGGGGCCCCCCTGAGCGCCCCAATGAGGCGCCAAAAGGTGGCACGCCGCACGGCCTCAGGCCAAGAGGTTTCCAAGATGGCCCACGTTGGTCCCAAGACGGCCCAAGAAGCGCCCAAGACGCTCAAGGAAGGTTCCGAAAAAGGTCCCGAAAACGCAAAAATCCTGGTTTTTGCTTGGGTTTCCGGACGATTTTGGCGGTACAGTCTTTTCGAGCTGCTGACCGCCCTGGACGGCCTAAGAGGCCCCAAGATCGCCCCAAGATGGTACAAAAAGCCTCCAAGAGGGCCTCCAAATGGCCCAAGATGGCCCTAAGACGGCCCAAGAGGCCTCCAAGACGGCCCCGGGATGTCCCCAAGAGGGGGCCCAGAGGGGGAACCCGAGCAGACATTTCGAGCTCTCGGCCCCAACAGGCGCACAGGACGCCCCCCCAAGAGGCCCCAAGAGACCCCCAAGAAGCCCCAAAGGACGCTCCCAAGACCCCCAACAGGCCCCCAGGAGGCCCCAAGAGGCCCCCAAAGAAGCCCCCAAGAGGCTCTCCCTCCGAAGGCTCTCGAGAGCCCTCAGAAGAGACCCCAAGAAGCATCCATGAGGACTCTGACCCTCAACCCAGGTACGTCTCGAAACTCTGCTGGAGCTCCCTTGAGTCATCTTGGCGCCCTCTGGGGCAGTCTATCGGCTCTCTTCGACAGGGTACGAGCCACATCTCAAAAGACCTCCTCGAGGGCAGTCCTGCCTGCCCCACCGTTCCCCATGGGTACGAGAACACCACCATGCAAACACCGTGATGCGAAATGGGCCGGCGGAATGAGCGAACCGATTCAAAAACTATTAGCAGTAAGCCTCATCACCATCATCACCACCACCATCATCAAC
>CAUYUJ010018804.1:301423-318923 GCA_963575745.1 Prorocentrum cordatum | reverse complement strand
AGGCTTCTGGTTCCCATGCTACGTGTTCGGCGTCCCAGAGTTGTTTGATGTTCGGAGGTCCCATGCTACGCTTTCGGCGTCCCATGCTACGCGTTCGGCGTCCCATGCCACGTGCTCGGCGGTCCCAGTCGTTTGGCCGTGCCGCTGGTATTCCTCTCAGTTCAGTGTCTCGGAGGACTTCGTCTGCTGGGCGAGGCTCCTCGCCGACTCCTGCAGCTGGGACTGGTGGTCCACGTCCAAGCCCGGCACGTTGCATTGACTCGCTGCTTCAGAGTGACCAGGCGAATGTAATGGACGCGACTCCTCCCGGGTCAGGTCTCGCGCTCGAGACCCACCGCGCCAAGACAAGACAGCAGAGAATGACTGACGGCGCTCCATCGGCGCGCCCCGCTCAGAGACTGGCGAACGGCGGCGGAGATGCTGAATCGACTTCGACAAAATCGGCATCCCAGAGGATGGTGAATAGTGGCGCGAATGCTGGCGCCAGGACGAGTCCAGGCCCACTCGGCGCACCCCCCGGCAGCGTGGACCCCGCGTGCCCGAGTGACCCCATGCACAGCGGAGTTGCCGGGCGCGCGCCGTCGCGCATGGACGGCAACACCGCTGCTGCATCGACTCCGGCGTGCTCGGCTCGGCGTCTCCGAATCTGGCGTTTGGTGGCGTGGAAGCTGGTGCCCGGACAAGTCCTGGTCAGCTTAGCGCGCCAAGTTCTGGCAGCGTGGACTTCGCGCGCCCGCGCGAGTCCGGGCACGTTGAGACTGCCGGGCGCAAGTCGCCACGCATGGACGCCAGGCCCACTGCGAATGCTTCGGCACATCCGAGGACTGGCCCCGACAGAAGCACACTGCTCCTTCCAAAGATGAGCAGCCTCAAAGTGCGCGGAGGCAAGAGTGACATTTCACCGACCCCTGCACACGCCGCGCAGACTCACGCGACTGAGACCTTCAACGCCAATCAAGGGCGCAACACGCTGAAGGCTCGCCTGCAGGCCACGTCCGCCAAGATGGCGCTGGTGCAGGAATTTGGCTACCACGATTGGGGTGCTGAAGACTGCTGCGGACTCGCTGCGAAGATGGGTTGGTCAGTCAATGCCCTGCCTGGCGATCCCACCGCAGGTCATCTCCCATCTGCTGGACTTGCGGTGTTTGCCAAGAATGGCATCGGCCCCAGGTGGCCGCCACCCCACCCGTCTTCTGAGGTCATACCCCACGGCGCTCAGCACGTCATAGCTGATGCCCCAGGGTGGCCTACCATCAGCATCTTCAACATTTATTTGCACGCGAGCGAGGGCATGACAGTACGCAACGCCGTCATCCTCGCCAAGACTGGTGAAACACATGCTGGAATCACACACCCAGCGATCATTGGCGGCAATTGGAACTTGCTCGAAGAAGTTGTCGAGGAGCCCACCTTCCCCCTGCACGCGCGCGCGGAGCTCGCTGCGCCCGGCGGGATTACATGCAGAACTCCAGCAGCATGCTCTACGATCGACTATTTCGGTCTCAACGAGGCCGCGATGAAGCTGTTTCGCTCGGTTAGGGTCGACGCCCCGTGGCGCGTCAGGCCCCGTCGACCTGTTCAGCTGCGGATGGCAGCCCCCGGCAGCAGCTTGCGCGCGTCGACGCACGGCTCGCCCCCAAGGATCCCTTCGGCGGCGCCCGCGGGCCCCCATCTCCAAGAGGCATCATGGAGTCCACCTACAAAGTATACTGAGCAAGCTGTCACACCCGCAAAAAAAAGAGCGCCCTGATGCAGCGCGGGGGCTTCTCGCACTTGCCTGGGGCAAATTTGCTGAGCCTGCCGCGCGCAGGCTGGCCCGCATCACTGGCGTGGATATCCGTGACTACGGGGTCGATTTCAGGTCCCTGCAGCCACGCTGGGTTGACACTCACTACGAGCTTAAGGACGTGTCTGGTAGTCAAGCTCGCGCCGACGGGTGGACATGGCCGGGCGATACTGCCGCCGCGATTGCGCAACTTCGAAAGGGCCCGCGGCAGCCTCAGCTCGATAAAATGCAGGACGATATTCTATCGTCGCAAACCTCAGCGCATCCTGGCCAAGGAGTCAACCGTCGTCTTGGTGCGAGCGTTGCGGGCCAAGCGCCTAGATGGCCCCCGTTTTCATCGCGGCGCCGTCAGAGAATTGCTCGGCGAATGGCAGGGCAGCGCCGATCAAGCGCGTCAATGGGCCGACAAAGACAGCAATAACAGGTGGCGAGACTTGCGCAGGCAAGCGAGTGCAGGTGGAGCTCGCGGTCTTTATCGTCTCACCCAAGCACGACTAGCACAAGCGCCCACCAGAGTCCACACGAGCACGGGGAAGTTTTCAACTCACCCCCATGCTATCGCGACTGCCACGGAAAACGAACGCAGCAGCATGAGCCCCCCTCCACGTTCCGAGCCAGAAGATCCTCGCAAAGCAGCGAAGAAACTTCCGCGCACCACGTCGGCTGGACTGGATGGCCTTCATCCTCGTCACCTCCTGCGCCTGAGCGACAACGCGCTGCGCGCCTCGGCTGCTCTGCGCGAAGCCATGGAGCCCTTGGGAATGCGACCCAAACGAGTGATTTGGATACTGATGCCTATGTTTCCCCAAGCCACAAGGCGGTCACCGTCCCATCATTATCTCTGCCTCTGTCTGCCGAGCGCGGCAACGGCCCGGGCGCTCGGCGCGCGACGACCCACCCCAGGCTCTGGATGGGAAGTTCCGCGCCCCGAGGCCCAAACGACAGCGCATGGAAATTAGCGGTGGGAACCGCGTCGCTGACCGGTCCCCCGCAACCACCATCGCCGATTGTTCGAAGCATTTGGGGAACATCGAGCTAGCGCAGCTGAGAGACAACATCGCCGCCTTCGGCACCCAAACAGCGCAGGCCAAGCTCCACTACAACACGCGGCGTGCTCCTCGGACCGTTCGCATGCTTCAGCATCCTGGCAATCGCCCCCCTCGCGCTGTACATGGAGCCCCTGCTGGGCGCGGCATAGCAGACATCGCGATCAAGGCCCATTCCGTGAAGCAGCACGATGCACGCGTCGCCCTCCACCCCCTAGCTGATTTCGCCAGCTACATCGACGACGCGATGTTGGGAGTGGAGAGTTCGGACAGGAATACAATTATTCGGTTGGCGGCTGAGACAGTTCAGAGTTGTCTTGCCACGACCGCGGCGCTTGGCGCGAAGATCAACGATGAGCTGGCAGGGCTAGCCAATGCCGGATCCCTTGCTGAAGACGTGGCCGACAAGCTTGGCCTCCAAGAACGCTGCGGCCACGTCGGCAACTTACGTCGGCACCGATCAGACCGCTGCCAGAGCGCGTCGCGCACCGAGAGCCAGAGTCAAGATGGCCCTTTGGCGCTGCAAGCACTGGCAGCGCACGAGGAAGCTCGAGCGTTACAAGCGTGCTTTGCCTCAGGCCAAGGAGCTGACGACCGGCTGGATTTGTCGCACTGGAGCCAGGCCTGCACTCACTTATGGCGTCGGGTTGCTCGGGCTGAACGATGTTGAGCTGCGCCAACTTCCCGCGACCATTGCAGGCCAGTAAAACCATTTCATGGCGGAATTGCCCCCGCGGCAAAGCTGGCGCTCGGCGGAGAACCTGCACTCTGACAAGCAACTGCGACAGCGCACCAATGGAGTCGCATGAGACCGACTGCTGTTTCTCAACCTTCGACGGCAATCGTACCCTTGCAGGTGCTCGAGGCGCGGTAGGACAAAGCCGTCACTGACTTGCCACAGGAGCACCTCACATGGAACCAGAGTCGCGGACCCCTTTTGCCAGGGCAGCTCTTTGTGTGCACCGAGTCGGCTGGCCCATTGTTTCCAGCACCGCTCGGAAGCTTGAGATTCCGCTGGGGCAGCTCATGGGCAAGGCCATGCAGAGATGAATCGATATGGACCTCGCACGGGAGTGGCAGGACCCCCTGGTTCTCGCATACCGATCAAACTTATCCGCATGTCTGTCCCGACGCCTCAACGAGCATCAGAAGTTTCTGAGCAGTGCGTCGGCAATTGGTGGTCACTGGACTCGAGAACGAACGAGGTTGAACGGATACCGGAAACCAGACGGATGGTTCATACCAGTGCGGAGCTGCCGATACGTTTCACCAACAATTATTTTCGAGATTGGGGCATGACGTGGTGGCAGCGCGGAGCGAGTCTGAAGCCTCCGCAGCATTCATCCAGGACGGCCTCGACAATCCAGATGAACGCCTCTTCTCATGGCTGTTTCACGTACTTGGACGCGGATGCTCCTGACAAAGACCCCGGTGCTCAAGCTCAGATATTTACGCCTCCTGGGGAGCATGTTGACGCACAATCTGAGACATTAACTCAGTCGCTCATACAAGCTGACGGACTTGACTTTGCAATGGATGGGTCATGCAGCAAGCCCCTTCCGGACCGTTCTTGAGAGAGCGGGGTGGGCTGTCTTACTCATAGGCCCTCATTCTGACGCACCTGTGGCGGTGATGTATGGTGCTGTTCCTCATGCGATGCCACAGTCCTCAGCGATGGCGAAATTTCTGAGCATGGCCTTCGTGGGGCAGATCGCGGACAGACCGCCCACGGTGCACGCTGATGTCATGGCAATGGTCAACGCGGCGATCAAGTCCAAGGAAAAGCAACTGCAGGCGAAGTCCATGTATTCTTGCGTGCAGATTCGAAGCCCACAAGTCTAGCGAGCAGTACAGCGCGCTCCCGGCAGAGGACAGACGCATCACCGACGACAACGTCGTCGCCGAAGCCTTCGCTAAGAAAGCTGCTGCGTTCCATCCGCTCTCGTCCCACGAACTTCTTGTGAGGCTCGACAGTGAATGCGTCAGAGCTCAGCAGTTTGTGAAAGTTTGTGCCACAAGTATACCAGGAGGAAAGGTTCTCCAGGTCCCGTTTTTGCTCGGTCTATAAACATCCAACGTGCTAACTGGCATGACTGGTGCAGGACCTCGATCGGCACCCAGTGTAGGAAGTGTCTCAGCATCCTTAAACCAGGCAGAGATCAGCCTATTCTTGGGCGTCGCGGTCTCCCACTGTTTCTGAAGGAATTCTCAGCCAACCCTTTAGGCCATCAGCTTGTAGCGGTATCTCAGGGTAATGCGTCCTCCTGGAGCTGTGCTGAAATCCCACCAGCCCTCTGGGCGTCGGTGGTTTAACGAGTTTCCTCTTCCACCCCTCCCTCTTCCCCTTCGGGGAGGGGTTTACCCCTGACCCCTCCCCACTGACCTGGACAGGGGGTTCCGCGGCGCGTTGGAGCGCCCAAAATGGCCCAAGATGGCTCCAAGAGGGCCTCAGGGAGCCCAAGATACCCTCCAAGATGGCTCAAGATAGCGCAAGATGTCTCAAGATGGTCCCCATGATGTTCCAAGACGTTCCAAGAACTCTCCAAGACGGTTCCAAGTGCCCACAAGAGCATCATTAGGATGCATCCAAGAGGCCAAAATGCTTAAAAACCCTTGGGAAAATCAATGTGTTTGGTGTTCTCACTGTTTCGCTTGCGATGCACATCCGAGGCGTCAAGATGGCTCCAAGATGGCTCAAGATAGCTCCAAGAAGGGCCCAAGAAAGCCCCATGACGGCGCCAAGAGCGCCGAAGAGCGCTCCAAGAGCGGTCCCAGAGCGGTACACGAGACGATTTTTAGAGTTCCTGAGGGGGGGCTCTAATTAAGGAACCCTACTTCCTTGACCGATGTCCTGCAAAATTGCCCCAAGAGCGCCCCAGAGGCCCCCAGGATGCCCCAAGAGGCCGCAGGATGGCCCCAAGATTGGCCCCAAGAGGCCCCCCAAGAGGCCCCCAGGAGGCCCCCAAGAGACCCCCAAGAGGCCCCAAGAGACCCCCCAGAGGCACCCAAGGGGCAAAGATGGCCCCAAGAAGCGCCCAGGAGGCCCCGAAAGGCCCCAAGATGGCCCCAGGGCCCCAAGAGGCCCCCAGGAGGCCCCAAAGAGGATCCCGAACGGCCCACAGAGGCCCCCCCGAGGCACCCAAGACGCCGAAAAGCCCCTCAGGACGACCCTCTACTCGCCTGGGCGTCGTTTCTGGACGGGCTGGTGGGGATACGCGAAGCGTCTAGAATTGCTTGCACTGCTCCAGTTTTTGTTTGTTTTCAGTGGAACCTGGGCCCAGCAGCGTCGTCGGGAAAAACTTCTGGTCCCCTGTGCACCACCGACCTTGAAGGTCTTGAGGCGTTCCGTAATATCGGAAAGAGCGTGTTCTACCACTGCTGGAGGAAAACCGGGGGGGGTCACTACCGGATCGAACCGTCACTACCGGTTCGAACCCCTCCCCCCCCCGCCCCCCAGTTCATCATGAAAAGGGGGGGGGTCACTACTGGTTCGAACCCCCCCCCTTCGAAAACCGGGGGGGGGTTACTACCGGTTCGAACCCCCCCACCCCCCTCGAAAATCGAGTGGAGGTGCGGACAGTGGTGGGGACGGTGGTGGTGGGGACAGTGGTGAGGAGACAGCGGGACAGTGGTGGGGACAGTGGGACAGTGGTGGGGACGGTGGTGGTGGGGACAGTGGTAAGGACAATGGTGGGAACAGTGGGGACAGTGGACAGTGGTGGGGACGGTGGTGGTGGGGACAGTGGTGTGGGGACAGTGGGAATGAGGTGGAAACAGTGGGACAGTGGAGGGTACAGTGGTGGCGAGGACGGCGGTGGGATAATGGGACAGAGGTGCAGTAGGGACAGTGGTGGGGACAGTGGTGGGGACAGTGGGGACAGTGGTGGGAACAGTGGGACAGCTCAGTGGGACAGCGGAGGGTCAGTGGGACAGTGGGGACAGTGGGACAGTGGTTGGGGCCGTGGAGAAAGTGGGGAGAGTGGAACCGTGGTGGGAACAGTGGTGGGGACAGTGGGGACAGTGCGACAGTGGTGGGGGCACTGGTGGGGACAGTAGGGACGGTGGTGGAACCAGTGGGGACAGTGGTGGTGAGGACAGTGGTGCTGGGAACAACAGTGGGGGATGTGATGCGGACGGTGGTAGGGACCAGGAGTCGTTTGCTGGCGGTGAGTGGGGTGGGTGGGGGTTTCGAACCGGTAGTGACCCCCCCTCCGGTTTTCGAGGGGGGGGGTTCGAATCGGTAGTGACCGAAAAGGGAGGGGGGGGGGTTCGAACCGGTAGTGACCCCCCCCCCGGTTTTCGAATGGGAGGGGGGGGGGGGGGAGGGGGGGTTTGCCGGGGAGGGGAGGGGGGAGGGGGGGGGTCCAGCAAGGGGGGGGATTTTCGGAGGGGGGGGGGGGAAACCCGGGTTCCGGAGGAAAAAGGGAGCAATTTTCCACAGTAAAGCGGCGGTGGATCACGCTCTCTCTAATATCGGGAGCGGTCTCGGCCCTCATAAGGGGTTGGCCCGAAGTATCGACGTTGCTGCCCCGCTCCTCTCTGTTCTCCCTCCCTGCTCAGGAGGAGTCTCCAGCACCGTTCGTCACCCGCGTGTTTCGCTCGAATCCCGACTCGGCCTTGAGTTTCGAGACCCGCATGGCGGCTTTGCATGCGAGAATCAAGGCGAAGGAGGAGGCCGCCAGAGCACCAGCCTCCTCCTCTGGATAGAGAGGCAGCATCCCGCCCTCGCCCCGTTTGTCGCAGTCAGATCGATCCTCTCTCTGTCACTGACATTGCGATATCAGCTATGTAGCAAGTACCTTTCGGGCCATACAGTCATACAGTCCTTCTCCTCCTCATCCTCCTCCTCCTCCGCCCCCGCCTCCTCAAATGCCCCATTCCTCCCTCCTCCTCCTCCGCGTTCTCCGCGTCCGCCGAAACAAGAGGTCGAGCCCGTGCCCGGCGCCGAGGCCCGCGCGGTCCGGCCGGGCCGGGCCCCCTCAGCGGCGTCCAGAGCGGTGGGCAGAGAAGAAAGGGGCGAGGAAAAGAGGGGGTAATATAGAGGGGGGGGGGAGAAACGAAAGAGGAAGAGAGTGGCACAGGAGGGAGGAGGGAGGAGGCAGGACGGAGAAGCGAGAAAGAAGGAGGGAGAGGGAATGAGGGAGGAGGGAGGGGGAGGAGGGAAAAGGGAGTATGGAAAAAGGAGGAGGGTGGAGGAGAAACAGCAGGAGGACCGGGAGGAGGCACAGGCGTCTGGGGGGGAGGGGGGGAACAGAACTAAACAGGAAAGAGCAGAAGGGCAAGGAGGATGAGGATGACATGGGGGAGGAGGGGAGGAGGAGCTGGAGCACGAGAACGAGGGGGGGAGGAAGGTGGGAAACAGAAAGAAACAAATATCTGATGAGAAGAGGCAGCACAGTCAACCCGTCTGATAAGGATGCGCGATAAGAATGCAAGGACTGTGGAAGGCCTTTTTGAAGCTTTTCGAGCGGGGTGCGGTCAAGGAAACTGGCCAAGAATGGACCGAGGAGGCAAGGATACAAGGGGACCCTTGGGAAGGTTGCCCGTCCTTCTTATGCGGGTTGACTGTAGTAGCAGCATCAGCGGAGAAGTGATGGAAAAGGTAGGGAATAAAGTCGCAGGAATAAGAAGGAAAGGCCGGGAGGAGGTGGATACGTACTAGAAGTGGGATGATGATAAGGTGGAGGGGGGAGTTCTCTTCTTCGTTGTTCCCCCCCCCCCACCCCACTCCGACATCACGTGTTCAATCCCTGACGAGATCTCCTCCATCGGGTATGGGAAACAGGGGGGCAGGGGCAGGAACAGGGGTGCACGAGCTCGCGCAGCCGAAGGAGCACATCAGCAGGAACACCAGTTTGAGGTGCAGGTGGAAGTGGACGAGCAGGAGCACCAGCGGGAGCAGAAGAGGCAGGAGCGGCGGGATGAGCAGGAACAGGGGCGGGAGCTGAAAGGAAAGAGGAAACGGGAGAAAGACGAGGACGACAAGGGTGACGACAACGATGACGACGACGACGCCGCCGACGACGGCGACGACGATGGCGGCGGCGACGGCGCTTGCGGCGACGGCGACGGCGACGGCACCGGCGCTTGCGGCGGCGGCGGAGGCGGCGACGACGACGACGACGAAATCAGCGACGGCTGGGGTAAAGGCGAGGAGGAGACGGGGACACAGGCGGGGACGGAGACGCAAGAGGAGGAGGACGACGACGACGTCGACAACGACAGTGGCGAAAGAGGCGCGCAGTCGGGAGCAGTGGGGCCGCCAGTACCGCGTGCAGTCGGGGTCTCACCGCTCACCTGCGCACAAGGAGGACGGGCTGGGGGGTGCCGAGGGCGAGGCGTCGATGGGAAGGGGCGTCCTGGTGCCTCGCTGTCTTCCTGCTCCTGTGTCCCACCTCCCGCCCCTGTCCTCCTCATCCCACCCGCCCCCTCAATGCCCCACTATTTCCTTTTATGCATAACTCCGCCCTATCGCAGCCCGAGGCCAGTTGAAAGGGCAAGAAGGGTCGTTTCGCCTGAGAACCCCTCACCACATGTGTTCCTGAAGCTGTCAAATTTGCATTTATCCTACGGATGGAATGCGGTTCCTTGTCAAAACTTAGTTTTCGCCTTAGCGCCGCGATCGTCCGTTTTGAAATGTGCAACAGATCCACGGATGGACGAGGCTTCGTTTTCAAATGTGGTTATCACCTTGGCGCCGCGCGCATCCGTCATGAAATGTGCCACATTCTCACGGATGAAAGGCGGGACGTTTTCAAAATGTGGCTCTCACCCCAATGCCACGCACATCCGTTATTCAACTGTATGAATTGCACGAATGGAAGCCAGGCCGTTTTCAAAATGTGGTTTTCGCCTTCGCGCCGCGCACGCCCGCATTCAAAATGTGCAGGATTTCACGGATGGAGGGCGGTTCCCTTTCCAACGTTGGTCTTCGCTTCAGCGCCGCGCACATCGGTCTCAACAACTTGCAAGAGCTTGACCAGTGGATGGCGGTTCCTTTTCAACGTGCGGCTCTCGCTGCAACGCCGCATATATTCGCTACAAGCCGTTTCACGGGTCCTCATGGTTAATGTGCCAGGAAATACGTGTGGGCGCGGTGTCGGACTGACAAGGCACAACAATTAAGACGGCCCGTGCTGCTGAGTCCCAGGAATGGTGCTCTGGCACGGTTCGTGGTCATCAAGACGCAACAGCAACGGCTATTCCCGGCGCTGTCATCCCAGGAATGGTGTTCTGATACAGTTCATAATCCTCACGCGTTTGTTTTCCAACGGCGCATTGTTTCAGTAAAAATGTGTCCTTATAGGGACTGGAGGGGCGAAGAGATCATTGCAACATCGTTGATGAGCCTTGGGTGTACACTGGTCCTCCATCCTCCTCCGCCTCTTCCTCCACCACCTCCGCCTCTTCATCCTCCTCCTCCTCCTCCTCCTGTTCCTCCCTGGAGGCAAATAGATTTTGAGCCAAACAGTCGCAGCGCACAACAACTGCTACCCCATCTAGTGGGATAGACGTCTCCTGAACGGCACGCGAGCTCTACAGCGCCCCCTACGCACTCGGAACGCTATAAACTAACAACCCCACTGCGACTGACAATCCGAATGTGGACACGGAAAACATGGGTACAACAAAAGAGACTGGGAAACGGAAAGCTCTAGTTAAGTAGGCATCGCAACCAAAACTCCATCACAGCAAAGCAAAGTACATGGTGAACTGGCAGCAAGCACAACAGGTGCAAGCAGAAGGCGACTATGAGTTTGGCGTAAGCGTGCAGAGGGGGCTCCTAACACGCGACACACGATTTCTGACTGTCGCAATGCGCCAAGCCATGCAAGACAATTTCTATCTTCAGTACGTAGTCTGGGCCTGCATCGCGTGGACGAGCACCTGGACCTCAACTGATCCGGAGCTCAAATCACCGGCAAAGTGGCACAAGGTGATAGCCTGGATACGAAATAAAAGCTGGCAATACGTAGCGGGTGCCAGCTCGTGCATACATTTAACCATATGTTGATTTGTACCTCGCATATGCATGGACATGCTGTCGCCGCGCACACGTTCAGTCAAACTGTATGCCAGGCCCTCATGAGTTCGTACACTG
The DNA here is from genome assembly GCA_963575745.1 of Prorocentrum cordatum. NCBI lineage: Eukaryota > Dinophyceae > Prorocentrales > Prorocentraceae > Prorocentrum > Prorocentrum cordatum. The sequence continues at coordinate 307,990 of CAUYUJ010018804.1, read as the reverse complement.
ATCACTGTAATGTTTCCTCGTCGCATTTTCCCCTGACACCGAAGCCGACAAACCGCGATGCGCCTGACTTTGCCGAGTCTTCGCCTAAGATCAGTGGCAATGGCTGCGCTGGCATCGCTCTTAGACTAGATGCCACAATCAACATCGAAGTCTTTGAAAACTGAATGCAACCCTAACGCTACGGACGAATACTCTGCTTCTCAAATTACCAAAGGCAGTCCCCCCCATTACTGTTCCTTCGGTTACTGACTTCCAGAATGTCTTGCAACTGGCATGGTCGGCGTCAGACTGTATGGTTAGCTCCTTAGGACATTCTTGCTACAAATGCTGATACCCACGCACGTCGCGAGGTCCTTGCCCAGTTTCGCAGGGCATGTCCATGCCCCCTGGTTCGGGCTGACTATGAGAGCGCGAGCCCCTCACTTGAGAACTGCATATCCGAATGGCCTTTTGCTAGATTAGTTTACCCTGGCCACCAAAGCTTGATAGTTCTTACCTTCATGGTTCGGAAGGGGCTCCTCGTTTCTTCTTCTGCGCAAAGCTGCTTTTCTCCTGGCATCCCGCATCTCACTCTGCACTGGTCCAGCCCTAACTCTTGAACAACTGTCACATCGTGCCGTTGATCCACCTCATACCATAACCCATCCCGGATCCATTCCACAATTCGGCTAAGAATCCGAATTGACTTCAAATATGCTGGTCCTAGTCCGGGTCTGCCCAACATTGCAATTTCGAATTTGAAAATGATTTCTCCTTCGGCACATTCAAAGATCACTATCACTACCTGGTCAAGTAAAACCGTAGCCGTGAACTGTTAGCCAAATTCGCAACGTCATGTTTTGTTTCCAACATTGTGCACTGAAGAAAAGCACGGTGATGCTTCTCCGGTGTAAAAACAATGTCACATGCAAACTCCGCATAACAATTGTCCTAGTTGCTGGCGGCGTATCGAGTGCCGCGCCTTGACTGTAATAGTCTTCCACACATGCCCGGTTCCCAATCGTCTTCGGGTAATATGATCCAGATGTTCCCCCTGGCTGGCAGCGTTGGCGTAAAACGGACACCCGCTTGACATCTATAGATCCCAGCTTGAGTCCTTTCTCACGCCCCCCTCGGCTATGCCCTGTTCCCTCGGCAACTGCCAAACAAATGAGAAGGATGGCGAACAGCAGGACGAGAGGTAGGAAGGCCAGGAGGGTGGGAGGAGGGAGCTGGAGGGAGAGGAGAGGAGAGAGGAGGGAGCTGGAGGGAGAAGAGAGGAGGATGAGGGTGAGGAGGGGGAATGGCGAGGGGGGTGGGGGACGTGCTCCGGCGGACGTATTTCAAAACGCGCGGCGGGAGGAGCGCGAGGACGAACAGGGGCGGCAATCTTACGCCTAAAGCGAACCAATTGGAAGCAGATTCGCACTTCGAAGCCGACACCGATCTCAAGCCCCATCCCTCCAACTTCGCCTCCTCCTCCTCCTCCTCCCGCTCTACCTACCTCCCCCCATCCCCCCGCCATCCCCACACCCCCTTCCTCCTCCGAGGCCTCCCTGGCCCTTCACGGCCCAGCCCGATTGGCCCCCGCCCCCCCCCCCCACACCTGGCCATGCTCTCGCCGCTGCTGACGCCGCTCACGCCCGTCCGCGCGCGCGTGCACGCGCGCGCCTGCGGGGAGCTCGCAGACCACGCAACTGTTGCGGAACCCGCACGCGATGGCCTGGACCTGCGCCCGTCTGTCCGGCGAAGCCGTCGCCGTCGTCCTCTGGCCCGTCCTACTCCTGCTCGCCTTCGGCCACACCCTAGCTCTCGCCATCGTCGTCGTCGTATTTCTCCTCCTCCTCCTCCTCCCCTTCCCCTCATCTTCCTCCTCCTCCTCCCTTTCCTCCTCCTCCTCCTCTTTGGTCAGATGTTAGCTAAGTGGCTACAGCGTTCTCCTCCTCTTCGTCCTCCTCCTCCTCCTCCTCCTCATCATCAGCAGCAGCAGCATGAGCATCAGCATCAGCATCAGCATCAGCATCAGCATCATCAGAATCAGCATCATCATCGTAATCACCATCATCGTCATCATCATCATCATCATCATCATCATCAGCAGCAGCAGCAGCATCAGCATCAGCATCACCATCAGCATCATCATCATCATCACCACCACCACCACCACCACCATCATCATCATCATCATCATCATCAACGTCAGCATCATCAGCATCAGCATGGTCATCAGCATCGTCAGCATCATCATGATCATCATCATCAGCAGCAGCAGCAGCATCAGCATCAGCATCATCATGATCATGATCATCAGCATCGTCATCGTCATCATCATCATCATCATCATCAGCATCGTCATCATCATAATCATCATTGTCGTCGTCAACACCCTTACCAAACGTCATCAGCATCAGCATCTTCGTCATCATCATCATCGTCATCGTCGTCATCATCATCGTCATCATCATCTTCATCATCGTCATCATCAGTAGCCTCAGCATTATCATCATCATCAGCACCATCCTTGTATCAATATGATCATCGACAGCATCAGCATCGTAATCATCAGCACCAGCAGCAGCGCTGCTGTTTCATCACCATCATCATCATCATCAGCATCATCAACATCATCATCAGCAGCATCATCACCATCAACATCACCACCACCACCATCATCATCAGCATCATTAGCAGCATCACCATCAGCATCACCATCATCATCATGACAATCATCATTCCATCGCCATCATCATCATAATCATCATCATCACCATCATCATCGCCATCGTCGTGGCCATCCTAATCAGCATCGGCATCAGCATGATCATCAGCAGCATCAACATCAGCATCATCATCATCACCATCATCATGGTCATCATCAACCGCATTCTCCTCCTCATCCTTGGCAATCTCCACGTAACCATCATCACCAGCACCACCAAGACTACCATCAACAACATCGTCATCATCCGCATCATCGGCATCGTCATCAACATCATCATCATCATCATCACCATCATCATCAACGTCAGCATCATCAGCAGCATCAGCATGGTCATCAGCATCGTCAGCATCATCATCCTCATCATCATCATCATCATCATCGTCATCATCAGCAGCAGCATCAGCATCGTTATCATCATCATCAACACTGTCAACCTCCTCCTCCTCCTCCTCCTCCTCCTCCTCCCCCTCGTCCTCCCATCTTCCGCCTACCACTTCTCCTCCTCCTCCTCCTACTCCTCCTCCTCCCGTAATCCGCCTCATCCGCCTTTATCCCCCGCCTCATCCGACTGCTCCTCCTTCTTCTCCTGCTCCCTCCCCTCCTCTACGATTGCCATCACCATCACCACCACCACCATCATCAGCATCCTCATCATGACAATCATCATCTTCATCTTCGTCGTCATCATCATCATCAGCATCATTACCTTCATTACCATCATCAGCATCATCAACATCGGCATCATCAGCAGCAGCAGCGCAGCAGTAGCATCGTCATCATCATCATCATCATCACATCAATGACCCTCCTCATCATCATCATCATCATCATGAACGTGCTCATCATCATCATCATCATCATCATCATCATCACCACCACCATCATCAGCAGAATCAGCAGCATCATCATCATGTGTGCCTCCTCCCTGTTCTGTGCCTCGACTTCTAGGAGTCTACAAGTCCTCGCGCCTCGCACGCGCCCCATGCAAGCCCTCCTCGTCCTCATCCTCGCATCATCTCCCATACCGTTGGAGTCTGGAAGCGATTTCCTCCGCTACTCCGCGCAAACATGAATTAGCGATCCATGGATTTGGCGCGCGGTCGCCAAGTCCATGGATCGGGGGAGGTGCCCTCCCCAAAATGCGGCCGGTGCCGCCTCGCTCGGCGGCGGAATCCGCGATTAGCCATGGACACGGGACCCGTCGCTAGTCCACGCCCCCTTCATCCATGTTTGCGATCGCCTGAGCTACAGGCCACCCACTTCCTCAGTATACGGTCACCGTGCTACCATCAAAGGACACTGAAGAAGGGACGAACGCGCATCCCCCGCGACGGCGTGCCTCGGCCACAAGCAGGCTCCTCGGCCCAGGTCTGGGGAACAGCCCAACAAGCAGAGCCGCCTTGACGGTGCTTCCTGCATCGGAGGGGCGGCTTTTTGTTCGGAGGTGGGGAGGAAGTGGAAGAGGGAAGGGGAACAGGGGGAAAGATGACGGGAGGACAGGAGGAGGATGAGGATTGGGGCGACGACGGCAAGGCGCGAGCCCGCCAGCCTCCTTCCCCCTGCGGGCGGTGGAAGTGGTCGCGACGAGTTCCTCGCACCGCGCAACGAGACCCTGAAGTCTGAAGTAGGAGCGCTCGTTTAGACGAGTGCGTTCCACTACTCGCAAGTGGCCTGGATCCTCCCTCCGCGGAGGGTCTACGATAAATTGCATCAAAGCGGACATGTGTTTTCGGACGTTTGCGAGTAGGCACTTTGCGAGTAGTGTAACGCGCTCGGCGATCGTTGCCGTAGTTTTCACCCTTGCTCCTCAGCAAAGGCGCTGGAACTGCACGGCAGGTGCATGTCGTGCCGGCCTGGGCGTTGGTTTCTGACACCGCGTGGTTCGTTCAACCTTGAACGATCGGCGGCTTGGGCCCCTGGCGGCGTTCAACCTTGAACGCCCGCGGCGGTGTCGCTGCCGCGTCGGCACGACACGAAACTACAGTAGTGGGAAAACAAATTGATATTTCGAGCCGATCTCCCCAAGGTGGCTCCAAGAGACCCCCAGAAGCCGCCGAGGCGCCCCCAAGACGCCTCAAGAGGCCTCCACGAGGCTCCCAAGAAGCCCCCAAGGGGCCCCTCGAGAAGCATCGAAAAGCCCCCCAGACGGCCCCGAATCACTTGAATAAGGGTGCTCGTTTCCGTAGCTTCACCTTGCTGCACAGCAGAGTCACTGGAAGTGTGCACTAGAAGAACAAACAACAGATAAGCAAAAAAAGCAGAGATCCGCGTGGATGTCTTGGATCTGCGCTGGACCCCCCTCACTGGCGCGGGAAGCTCGCCAGGGGCGGCGCCGGGGGCGCCGCCAGGAGGACCCAGCGCCAATCCAAGAAATCCACCAGGACCGTCGAAAGTTTTGTGTATGCTGCTGTTTCCTCTTCGAACTATAGAGGGCTTGTTGCACCTCTTGCAAATGCACCTCCGACCTGCACGGCTCTCTCTCTCTCTCTCTTTCTCTATCTCTCTCTCTCTCTCTGTCGCGCCCACCTGTGGGGACCAACGCACCCTTGCCCTGAGAGCATGCGTCCAAAAAGAGTGGCAACGAACAAACGGAAGAACACCTGAGCGCGAAACGCCAGCATAGGAGCACCAAAACCTCGATTTCCAACATCACGAGGGGAAAAGGTTCGGGGGTGACGGCGTCGTCGTCCTCGGCGTCCTTCGTGTCGTCGCAGGCATCGTCACCAATGACGAAGACAATCGATGTCATCCTCGACTTCGTCGTCACTGACACTGACGTCTCCAGTGTCGTCGATGTCGACGTCGTCGTCACCAACCTCGATGTATCCAACATCGTCGTCGACGTCCACGTCTTCGTCACCAACGCCGCCATGTCCAGCATTGTCGTTACCATTGTCATCGTCGATGTCGTCACCAAAATCGGTGTTTCCACCCTCGTCGTCGACTGTGTCGTCGTCCCCGCCATCCGACGACGTCGCCACCGACGACGACGACGACGACGAAAACGACAACGACCTCGACGGTCTTCCGTCAAAGTCTGCCCCAGGACCCCTCCAGAACAGCACTCTGATTGGCCTCTCGAGCTGGGCCCAGCCTAGGCCACGAGAGAGCCCAGAAGCGCCCAGAATCTGACCCAGACCAATCCGAGACGGCGACGACGGCGACGGCGACGACGACGAGGGGGAACGGAGAAGGAAAGGGGGGGGACCGGCTCAGGGGCAGGATGGGGGGGGGAAACGCTTCCCTGGATTCGGCGATGCACCGCCGACAAACCGGCGATGGGCCTTCGATGGTACATCCGCACCCATGGGCGCGGCGGGCCTTCGGGCCCCCCTGGGCGAAGGCTGCGCGAGTGGGGGCCGACGCACCACCTCCCGACCCGCCCCCCTCTCCGTGTGATCCTCGTCGTCTGGCCTTCGGGCCCTCACTCGGGCCTCTGGCGGCCGTTCGGGCCGATCTGGGCGGGGGACGCCTCTCGGCGAGGCGTGATGGCTGGAGAGCACCCCGAGGCTAGAAAGCCGCCGAGAACCGACGAACAGCACCTCGAACCTCGAGCCGCCCGAGGCCCCGCCCTCGCCACAAACGCTCGACTGTGGAGCGAGAGGGAACCAAAGCGAATGTACTATGTTCGTGCTCTGAACCGTAGTGAGCATGGCGGCATCGCCGCAAACTCACATCCGTGGCGGCGAGGACCAGGACATGTGGTGAGCATCCCCTGCCGCGCGCTTGCCCGCGCCACGTGCACACTTATATATATATATATATATATATATATATATATATGTATATATATATGTGTGTATATATATATTCCCCAATCAGAGCTTGCTTCTGTAAGGGTCCTAGCGGATATAAAGCTGAGGTGA
>CAUYUJ010018804.1:253923-296423 GCA_963575745.1 Prorocentrum cordatum | reverse complement strand
TTTCCACGCATCATCCGCATCCCCATACAACTTCTCCTTCCCTCTATTGATTTATCCCCCCTGATCCTTCCCTCGTCACCACCATCACCCGTCTTCCTTTCCGCCCCCGCATCATCCCCGCATCACTCCCCACATCAGCCTCACCCCCACCTTCCTCTCGTAAGCCCCCTCCAATCCACCCCTGTCCCACTCATGAGTCGCCTCGTCCTCGTCCTCCTCCTCCTCCTCCTCCTCCTCCTCCTCATCCTCCTCCCCGTCTTCCCGTTTCCTCTGTCCTCCTCCTCCTCCTCCCCCTCCTCCTCTTCCTCCTCCTCCTCCTCCGCCTCCTCCTCCTGCCCCCTCCTCATCCTCCTCCCCTCCCCCTGGCCTGCGGGGACGGCGCCGACTCGGCCGCGACGGGCTCCGGGGCCGCCGCGGCGGGCTCGGGCTGCTCGCGCTTCTCCGCGGCCACCCGCAGCGGCCTGGTCGCCGCGGGACAGCGACCAGCGGAGGCGGCGGCGCCGTCCGAGGGTATCGAGGAAGAGGAAGAGGACGACGGGGGGGGAGGATGTGGGAGGAGCAGAAATGAGGGGGGAGATCGTCGTTGTCGAACGTCGGATGAAAAGTCTCGCTGCTCTCGCCCGCAAGGGGGCGGACTGGATGGCGCGAGTACCACTTCCGCCACCAGACGCCACAGACCAGCACAGGGTGAAAGGGAAGAGAGTGATGGCCAGGCGAAGCGAGGAGATCGCTCCAAACCTGAAAGGGGAAGGAAGAAAGAAAGGGTATTTTTGAGCATCCACGGGCACGCTACGCGCTACACAACGTACTCTCATGACGGTGGTGAACCCCCCGAAGACCACAACAGGGAGCGCTACTCACCTGCAGGACAAATCAGAATTATTACCTGTTCCCCACCTGCAGCGGGAAAGGCCTCTGGAGGCCCAAAGGCCGAAATAGAGGCAGGAAGGTCCACCCGGAACCTTCGTTTCAAGACCATGTCCAGCCATGGCGAGTGAATGCCTGCGGACAGGAGCCCGCCAACCCACACTACACCAAAGCAAACTCCCTGGCGGAAAAAAAACGCCGCAAAGAATGCACAAATGGGCGCTCGAGCCGTCTGAACATACAAGGCAGCGCCAGTTGGGCATGACCGTTCGAATCAGCCGCATCCAGATCAGGAGCCTTCGAGACCCCAGAGTACTGGCCAGGCGGGGGTTCACAGAGGTCTCCGACAATGGGGAGGAGTGTGGATGAGCGACAACCCTGGAAGCAGACAGCACAGCGCTACAAGCGAGAGTACCAGCGCCACTGGCAGGGCGAGGCAAACTCTCCAGGCTCTCGCGCCCTGGTGGCCAACCGCCCCAACTCGCGGCCCTCTAAGTCAAGGCGCGGCCAAATAGGCAAACAGCTTTCAGCAAAGCGGCACGCGGCTTTCTTTCGAGATGGAAACCCAGCGGCTGACTCGGTCCGTCTCCACTTGAGACGGTTGTGGGTGCACTACGGCACCCGCCTCAGCCGCGCCGTCGGCGTGGTCGTTGCCACGACGCCGAAGCAGCTCCTCAACTGACTAGCCCACGCCTGCAACGCCTGCCACGCCTGCCACGCCACCTTCTCCGCGTCGATGTATGTGTTCACACTGTTTACACTAGACACGTGCGAGCCACTACTTTACCAACGCGGACCCCAGCAGCAAGTTCAGACAATGTGGAGATAAAGCCTGTGCGGCGTAAGCTACGGTGTGTGAGCTATGGTGGACAAGGTATGCTGTGTAAGGTATGGAATGTGATCGACGTCGCGTGGGCTGCACGGTGTGGGCTATGCTGTGCGAGCTATGCTATGTAAACTATGCGATATACACGTTGTGAAAGTCGTGTGGCGTGAGCTATGCGATGCGAGTTCGACGGTGTGAATGGTGGTGCAAGCTACATTGTGTAATCTACGTGGCATAGGCCATGCGGTTTTGCTGCGTGACCTGTGTGACGTAAGCCCTGTTATGTGAGCTGAGTGTGTGCTGTGGGCTGCGTGGCATAAGCTGGGTCTCGCAAGCTATGTCGTGTGTTATATATGGTGAAAGCGGTGCGGTGTGAGGTGGGGCATGTTCGGGTCGGGCGAAAGGGGGGGATAGCAAAGGGGGGGTTGAGAATCAGCTCACGCAGCTGATTTTTCCAGCGCCTCCCGCCGCCAGAGGCGGCGATGTATCGAGGCATGGGCCCCTCGGTGAGGCCGAAACCAGCTGCATGCAGCAAATTTCGTAGCCCCCCCCTTTCCCAATCCCCCCCTTTCTAGAGGGAAGAGAACTATGCACATGCACCGATCCTGGCCAGGCCCATCCTGAGCCCAGGATCGGTGCATACGCCCTCCTACCACTGGCCAGGAAGGCATATGCACCGATCCTGGGTCAAGGATGGGCCTTGCCAGGATCAGTGCATGTGCATAGTCCTCTTCGCCCGACCTTTCGCCCGACCCGACGTGTGCAGTGAGCTCGGTGGCGCGAGCTATACGCGGTGGAGGCCACGTGGCGCCCGAGGCCGGGCACCGGGCGACACCTCTGCGTGCCCCCCCCCCCAGTGAGCGGGCGCCCACGGGCGCCCACGGGGCGCCCACGGGGCGGGCGGCAGGCGAAACCTCAGCATACTCCAGATTTCGTCCACGAGGAGGAGGAGGACGAGGACGAGGAGGAGGACGAGGAGGAGGAGGAGGAGGAGGAGGAGGAGGAAGAGAAGGAGGAGGGAGAGGGCGGGCAGCAGGGAGGGGGTCTCAACCCTCCCAGACGAGAAGTTTTAGACCCCCCCCCGTGGGAGAAGCCTCCAAAACATCGTCCCCAGGCCCCCCCCAGGCCCTCCAAGATAGCCTGGAAGAGACCCTCCCCGAAATGAGACCCCCTCCCTTTTATTACGAAATCTGGAGTACCCATCTAGTTCCTTACGCAACTTGAAGAAGGGGCAAGGACAGGGGAGGATGGGCATAGGGGGGGATGCATCGACCTGGAATCAGCGATACATCGTCGGTAGATCGGCGATGGGCCTCCGATAGAGAATCCGCATCTTCCTGGGCAGGTTCGGGCTATCGGGTCCCTGTCAGCGATAAATAAGCGATTTGGGGCCGATGCATCCCCCCCTATGCCTCTCCACCCCTATCGTTGCCCCTGACTGGACCAAAAAACCCAAGTGCGAACACTGCTTGGGAAAGGATCGTCCCCAAAACCGGCCAGGCATGCGCTCAAAAGCGGCAAGACATGCTGCTTCACGACTGCAATTCGATCCGAGAAACCTTCGCTCGCACCGACGGCCTTGAGGCAGGCCATTCCGAGACCAGAAAGTCTGGTGGCCAAGGCAAACTGCGGCAATGGCCAGTGCACCAGCCCAAGAACAGACACAGCTTCCAGTCCTCAGCAATTCTGCGCACTCCGCAACCAGCACGGCACAAGTCGGCGATTGAGGTCTTCAAGGAAGGCCCGTCGAAGGAAAGCTGACCTTGCAGGTCCCCATGTTCGCCTTCAAGAAACCGTCCGATCCGATGAGATCACCCCATCGAAGAGAAGAGACACGGCCGAAAGGCCTCCGAGTGTTCAAGAATGCCCCTCGGGAAAAAAATGCGTTCCCCATCCGACAGACCGCCTTAGGTTTAAGTCGGGCGTGTCCCCCTACTGGGGGATTTTCTAAGAAAACTGAAAAATACCCTCAAAATACCACAAAAGGTGTAAGAAATACTCCAAAATTAGTCCCCAGACTATTTTTGTACTATTTTGGGTGTATTTTTTATTTTTCGTCGAAAATCCCCCTGTAGGGGGACAGGCCCGACTTAACCTTAGGCCTCAGCAATCACTGGAGCCTTGTGAGGGTCCCCCCTCTTCCCCACGTACGCCCTGCAAAACCATGATACGTGATGCACCTCGTCCCTCTCCAACCCACATGAAGCGCACAACACCGCTCCGGGCGGTGGCTGCTGGCCCAGGGCGGCAGCACGGTCAGGCTCTCAGACTCCGTCACCAGCAATTTAACGGATGGCTCCACGTTCTGATTCTGGAATGCTTGTCCGGAGCAGTTTGCGATTCCCCAATGGCGAAACATGCTACACCCCGCCCCAAATTGATAGTTGTCAACAATGCTACACTTCAAAATTGGAATAACTTGCCGGCGCAAGGTACTTTTCAAGAGGGCGGGGCTGAGATCGTCAGGCGAAGGAAATGACAACACAATGCTGGCCCCGAATCGTCGCAAAATCAGGCGTTGTCCATTTCAGCCTTCGGATAACTAGAGCAACGACGACACAGGACCAGTGACTACATTGCAATTGACGGGCTGTTCCACCCCATCCTTTGAATGTCAGACTACGAATCTGAAAAACTGTTGCATGCACGACGGAACACTGGCAGAAGAACCGGGTACGACAAAAAATGAGCCTGCCCTGCCCACACCACCTTGCTCCATCTCGCAATGGGTGCAACAACTCCATACCAGCGCTGCCCATCTTCGAAAGCGAGAACAGCAAATAGCGACCTGTTGCCGCTGGGAAGGTCGGAAACACCTGCCTGCAGCAACACGCACGGACTGCAAAACTGAATCACTGATCCCGTGGACCTCCGCATATCTAACTCGCATACGATGTCTGACAACACATCCCCAAGGTGCCCAGACTTCCCCGCCGCATCGTCGATCATCAGATGGACCGCGGTCGCGGTGCCACCCGCGCCACCATGACCGCCTAAACAATCCTGGAAAAACTTCCCGAGCCTCGAACAAGAAGAGATGACGCAGGCTTCATCTGGCGACAAGATTTGGGTGGTGATCACAACATCAGCAGCGCCAGACTGCAAACCGTATAAGACTGAAGAAGGCTGCCAGAAGCCGCCAATCCCACATCATCAGTGAAAGCTCGATGCCAACAGCGAGAGGATGTAATGCACTTCGAGCAATCGCCGCGGCCACACCGAAACCTGTTACGACCCCCCTGCGAAGCAGATTCGAACCAATACGAAGCCGAAGTGTGACAGCGGGAAACCATTGTTCCATACAACGCGAGGCAAAGTCCTCCAAGCCGATAGCCTCGCACAACGTAAACATATCCCACAATTCCTCCCGCGCTTTACATAATGCTCACTTCTATGGGTATGCTGTAAACCGCCGATGAAGCGCGATTGAAACCGTAGCCTTCGAACAAACACCTGTTTCATCGCCTCCTCTTACCCCAGATCTATGGCTTCCCTAACCTACCCCCAGATGTGGCGAGGGACAGTGGAGATACCGATGGGCTTGAACCGCCTGCCCCCCCCCGTGGGTTTCGTGAACCTTGCTGGCATCACGAGCGAGCCGAATCTGAAAAGGAAACGACAAACACACTTCACAAGCACTGAGTGTACGAGAACACATATCCAGAGCACCGTCACTGTGGACAGCGAAGTGCCGCATGTGGAAGCCGTCAACTGGCACAGCCGAACTCCCATTGCATTCCCTGCTGGCCCGACGAAGGCATGCGGGCGAAATCCTGGGCAGGGGGAGAGGGGGAAGGGAGAGGGTGCAGCGGGGAGGAGTGGGAGGGGGCAGAGAAGGGAGGAACAATGAGCAATGAGAAGCGCATCGGTTGGCAGAGCCAACACTGGCTCACCAGACGTCGCGACGGCGTGCACGGGGGAAGGATCTGAAACCGGCACTGCTACCATTGTTTTTCCCCATCCCCCGACGAGGGAACTGCTTGGGGGCCGCAACCAAGGGAATAGTGAGACGGTCGGGCAAAAGATACGTACGAAAACTGGTGGCGCCACAGGGATCCTGAATGACACCCCTGGTCACTAAATCGGTCGACGCCCAGTGCCGCCGAGATTCGCCCTCTTCGAAACTCGGCTCGTCCATCATCCTCGTCGACCAGGGCCGACAATCTCGGTGCCTTGCGCCCACAGGGGCCGTTCGGGGCTGGCCCGATGGAGCTGATCCGCCTGCCCCCCAGCCGCGGAATCGCCCAGGAACCTCAAGAGAAGGCTCCTGGTCCTGCTCCCGTGCTCGTCGTGGCGCATCGCGGACGTGAGCCGACCCGTCTCGCGTTTGCCCTCCCCTCCAAACCCCTGTCGTCCCCGGGGACCTGCGAAAGCGGAAGGGGGGATCGCGGCTCCGCGCTCGGAGGTGCCGGCGTGCGCGCTGAAATGTTCTCTGCAGGTTCCTTGGAGTCTGAACCCTGGCCCCTCCCTCCCTCCCTCCCTCCCTCCCTCCCCCGCTTTCCCTGCTGGGGAATGCAGACCTGCGCCCCGCGCCTGGGCCGCGCGGTGGCCCGCGCCGAAACGTCGACGGGTTCTCCCCCCTGCTGCCCCTCCAGAAACTCCCTCGACACCTCGTCGCGCCCCACGCCCGCCTCGATCACGAACTGACTGATCCCCCGAAGTCAAAAAATAGTCGAAAAATCCTCCCCAGACTTGGGCGTTCTTTTCGTCTTTTAAGCCTATTGACATCTTAAACAGCGTTGGTGAACACTAAAACGCCGAAGGCGTGCACTAAAGCATGCCGAAAACTCCATGACTGAAACTATAAAAAAACACTCCGAAAAACACTTCATGATATAAACAGCTCACGCGCGCGAGTCCCATATTCGAAACTAACCGCAATAAGTCGCAGGGGTGCTCTGCCATCCCATAAACAAGGCCATGCGTCCTCGGGCAACGCCCCCGCACCACGACGACGACGACGGTGGCGGCGGCGACGAAGGCGGCGACGACGGCGACGGCGACGGCGACGGCGACAACGACGACGACGACTACGCGACTACGCGGCGGCGGCGGCAGTAGTCGTGGCAGTAGTCAGTAGTAGTGAAGACGACGACGAAGGCGGCGACGACGAAGGCGACGGCGACGGCGACGACGAAGGCGGCGACGACGGCGACGACGGCGACGGTGGCGACGGCGACGGCGATAGCGATGATGTATCGGCATCCAAGATCCGCCAGGCGCCAGGCAAGAGTCCTTGCCACTGCACATCAAATACAAATTCTGAATTACTAATTAGTTTCAGGAGGATTAGATGAGCTCAGAGGGGAGAGGGGAGGGGATGAAACTCAGAGGGAGGGGATGAAACTCAGGGAGGGAGAGGGGAGGGGAGAGGGAGGGAGAGGGGAGAGGGAGAGAGAGGGGAGGGGAGGGGAGAGGGGAGGGGATGAAACTTAGAGGGCAGAGGACTCAGAGCTCAGCGGGTCACCCGTCATCCTCCACCAGCCTCCATCGCACCGCGTGCCTGGGGATTGAGGTTTGAGGGTTTGAGCTGAAGGCGATCAGGGATCCAGGTATCAAGGATCAAGGTTCAGGGCCTCCCCCCCCCCTCCCCCCCCTCCCCCTCGCAACGGGCAACTGGGAGGAGGGACCCTTCCACCCAGGGAATTGGGAGTTTCAGGTTGGGGGGAGAAGGGGGAGGAGGAGGAGAATGCGGAGAAGAAGGAGGTGGAGGCCTTGATCACCTTCAGCTCGTTACCCTCCAGCCCCCACCAGCGCCGAAGCCTCTGGCGCATGGACTTCTCCTCTGATCGAAGAAACACGCCTGTTACGCCCCAGCAGCGGCGGCGCCTCGCAAGGCGGGAAGCATTGGCGACGACGGTGGCCCACCTCAGTTGGGCTTGGCTCACCTTCTCGGGCTCCTCAACGGGTCCTGTCGTCACCTCCTCCTCCTCCCCCTCAGAAATAGGCCGAAGGAGCGTCCAGGACATCGCTGGGCGCTGGGCAGGCTGCAGAAACTGCGCGGAGGGAAGATGTGGTCTGGAAATCTGGAAAGGCTCGAGATGCGAAACTGCGTGGGGGTGGGGAGATGGGGGGGAGGATGGGAGGGATTGAGGATAGAGGATAAGGATGGAGGCATGGAGGGAGGATGGGGGATGGAGGAGGGGGGTGGGCAAGGAGCGAGGAGTGAGGAGCAGCGAAGGAGAGAGGGAGAGAGAGAGAGAGAGAGAGAGAGAGAGAGAGAGAGAGAGAGAGAGAGAGAGAGAGAGAGAGAGAGAGAGAGAGAGAGAGAGAGTGAGAGAGAGAGAGAGAGAGAGAGAGAGAGAGAGAGAGAGAGAAAACAAAAAACACACACACACAGAGAGAGAGAGAGAGAGAGAGAGAGAGAGAGAGAGAGTGAGAGAGAGAGAGAGGGAGGGAGAGAGAGAGAGGGGGAGGATTAGAAATTAGAAGGAGGAGGCGAGGAGAAGGAGTGAGAGGATGATGAGGAGGATGGAGAGGAGGAGGGGGGAGGGAGGGGATGGGGAGGCGGTAGATTGCAGGGGATGACGATGATGAGGAGGAGGGGAGGGAAAACGAGGGGGAGAAAGGAGGCCCACTCCGCATCTTAGATCTTAGATCTTAGCACGCTGGGCCAGGGAGCTGGGGGCGAGCGACAAAACCGCTAGGCGCGCCAGGCTCAGTGCTCTTGGCCTGGAGGCTCTGGCCAGGCGCCAGGCTCAGCGTTCTGGGTCTTGAGTCTTGAGGCCTTTCTTGGGTTCTTGGGTGGCTTCACAACACGGGGCTCGGGCTCAGCGTTGGCCTTGTGCTGCACCTCATGGGGCTGACAAGGCTGCGCGACGGGGGGCTGACCAGGCTGCGCAGGCTGCTGGGCTGGACGTCCGAGCGATGACCAGATGCCAGATGCACCTCATCACGCCTTGGGCTGCACCTCATGGGGCGGGGGCTCAGAACAGCTGGCAGAACGTGAGCGCTCCGGCGATCGCTCACGGGCGAACTTGACTTTGACCGTGAAAGTCACCTCATCCGCACGATCCTCGCGGGTGCACGGTTCAACCCCGCGTCCCTTCCTTTCTCTTTTTCTCCCCCTCCTCTCTTTCCCCTTTCCTCATTCACCGTTCTTCCTCCGCCCAATCCTCCCTCCTCCCTCGCCTCCTCCTTCTCCTGCCCCTCCTCCTAGCTCCTAGCTCCTAGCTCCTAGCTTCCTAGCTCCTAGCTCGTAGCTCTACCGTCGCTCCTCCCCCTCCTCCTCCTCCTCCTCCTCCTCCTCCTCCTCCTATCCCTCATTCTCCTGCTCTTCCCCGCTTTCACCCCGTTGCTCCCGAAGCTGCTTGGGCAACACGATAGGAATATACAAATTGCCCGTGTTGCCGATCCGGACGTCGGGCGCTGGCGCGTGTTCGGCAGCCCCCGTGCGCGGCCCATTCAATATGTGCGTAGCGTGGTCCGTTTCTGGCGGGAGTGGGGGGAAGGAGGAGGACTGGGGGCAGGAGGAGGAGGAGGAAGAAACCGAGAAACCGAAAGGGTTGAGGAAAAGGAGCGGGGAGGAAAACGAGATCGCGGAGTTGGGCGTTGGACGAGGACGAGGGCAAGGTGAAGGAGGAGGTGGAGGAGGAGGCCTGTAATCTTGACGTTGAACACAGAGGGGCCCTGGTCCACTGGTTCGATGGACTCTTTCTTGGCGGCGACGAGCAGGGCCGCTGGCGGGGGTGTCCTGGGAGCCTTGGGGCGGCGCCGTACAGGCGGCGCCGACACGGTGTCGGCCGACATGGCTTGGCAGGCGTGCAACTGTGGGCCGTCCATGGGGGCGGACTCCTTTCCAGGAGGCGGGGGTGGGCCCATCACCGGGGGGGGAGTAATCCCCTGCATTGTATGGAATATGTATTCTTGATCATGGGATCATGGGAATGGCTTCGGAGGATGAGGAAGAGGAAGAGGACGGACGAGGGATGAAGAGGAAGATGAGGATAGGGGATAGGGATAGGGGGATAGGGATGAGGAAGTCAGAAGGGGAGGAGGAGGGGGAGGACGAGAAGGAGGAGAAGGTTGTGGAGGCGGAAAGGGACGGCGCACCCCGCCGCGCCGCTTCTCTCGTCGGCCAGACCGAGGCCGGCTTTCCCCCCTTCCCCTCTTCCTTTTTACAACCATTGCCCATAGACCATAGCCCTATACCCAATAACCCAATAACCCAATAACCCATACCCTATACCCTATACCCTATACCCAATGCCCTATGCCCTATGCCCTATGCCCTATACCCTATACCGTATACCCTATACCCCATACCCTGAATCCCATATCACCTACCCTTCCTGCTCTTCCTCATCCCGCCCCCCTTACCCTTTACCCCTTACCCCATTACCTCCACCCTCCCCCATTCCTGTTGTTCTTCATCAACGCGATAAGTAATAAAAGAGCCCACTGGCTGGGAGGCCCCCGCCAGCCGCCAGCCCCCCATGCACGACGCCGCGGCCTAACGTGCAAGGGGCTCAACCAGCACGGGCTGGCGGCTGGCAGGGGACAAATATGCAGGGAGGCGCGAGCGCAAACCACTGCTCCGCACTCCACAGCATCGTTGCACAGCTGCGCAGCCGCCAGTCGCTGGCAGCTCACATGTATAATGTATAATGTATACATGTATACCCGAGCATACTCGATCTACGCCGGCGGGGTCGTCTTCTGCAGCTCATCGAGCTGTTTCTTGATCTCGGCGGGGACCTGCACCTGCAGGCTGGATGCCTCCTGGTAGAACTTCTTGATGTCGCTCACCTTCTTCTTCTGGATGATCTGGCACCCCGTGCGGCAAGTGATCAGCAGCCGGGCCTTCTTCCTGGTGGCCTTCGCCGCGTTCGACACCTTCTCGTAGTCCTCGCAATTCTTGTCTGTACCGCCGAGCGCGTCGACAAACTTGCCGCCATGCTTGATTTCCGTGTTGAGCATCTTCACCAGCTCGACCATGCGAACACGGTTGGGAAATTCGATCAGTTCCTGGATCTTATCGTCCAGCTTCTTGAGCAGCGGCTTCGGGTCGAACAGCAAAGTCTCCAACTCGTCGCTGGAGCGCTTCATCTTCTCGTTATGCCAGATCTCTGCCAGCTTATCCAAGTCCTGGGGGGGGGGCGGGCGCACACATGCAAACTCGCATTTCCCATCACCTCCCTCGCGCTCCGGTTGCTGGCTGCTAGCAGCTAGCGGCTAGCGGCTAGCGGGCTAGCGCGCTAGATGCTAGAGGCTAGAGACGCGGAGGGCGAGGCATAAGGCATAAGGCATAAGTGAATGGAATAAGGAATGGGGGATAAGTGGCAGCGGAAACCACCAACAGCACACAGCACCATAACCCCATAACCCATAGCCCATAGCCCATAGCCCAAAGCACAACTCAAACAGAGCGTGAGGGAAATGAACTGCGAGCAGAACGCATTTGTCTTCTGACGTGGGCCCCCGCCCCCCAGCCCCCAGCCTTCGATGTCCGCTTGACGTACGCGTTGAACTGGGTCGCCAGCCGCTTGAGGTCCTCCTGCTTCGACTCCACCTTGTCCGCATCGAGGGTCGCGAAGGCCTTGCACTCGCGGGTCACCTCGGGGAACTTGTTCAGGAACGCCTGCACCTCTTCCCAGTCGGGGAAGTCATCAGTCGGCACCGTCGGCACCAGTACCTCGACTGGCTGGCACGCAGCGATGGCCTTCAGAGACGGGATTGCCCTGATCATCAAGTCGAGCTTCGACTGATCTGGGTGGTTGCCCTCTTTGTCGATGGTTTCGAGGATCTTCACCACGGTCTTGACATGGTCGATCTTCTGAATTGCCTCGGTCTCCTCAAGGCGGGCCGCCATTCTCTGGAGGGCCTCGTCCATGCGGCCGGATTCGTCGATGCACGTCGCGATGAAATCAATGGGCACGGGCAGTTGCTCCAAGGTGCCCGGGCCGACGGTGGCGCGCAGCATGGAAGAAGTATCCTCCCGAGCCTTGTCAATCGTGAATTTCAAGAGCTGAACCACCGTTCTACCGACCCACTCGCCGTCCTCCACCAAGGACGCGACGTATGCGACCGCCACATCAAAGAGTTCCATCTTGCAGCGGACGTGGAGGTCTTTCGCGAAAGAGGTCAGGAGCATCGGCTCGGCGGCGGCGAAGCCATTCGGGAATTGCTTCTTCATGCGAAGGTCCACCGCCAAAATGGTAGAGAGAGCCGACACACCTTCCCACGAGGAATCGTCTTCACATCCATAGGGGGCAACCATATCTATCAATCCGCGGCGGGTCTTGGTGAGGTCATGAAGGAAGCCTGAAAGAGTATCAAGATCAAGCTGAAACTTCTTAATAGCCTCCATCATGGTTACCTTCTGCTCAGGCGAAAGCTGCTCGAAATTCTCAGCCTGCGGCATGGCATTGAGCATTGATAGGGGCAGACGTCGCCCCCCGAAAAGCCCCTGGCACGCGCAACCACCAACTCTCTTCCCTCCCCCCACCCACGCGCCACGGCCCAAAGGGGGACTCGCGATTCGCACCCCCGGACCTCCAAACTCCAAACCCCAACCCCCAACCCCCAACCCCCAACCCGACCCCCGCATCCCTTGGACTGTCGGGTCGCACGTGCCAGGCCCTTTCCAGGAGACCAGGGATGTGTCTACCAGTCAACCACTATGAATGCCCACTGCGCCTCTTTACACTCGTCCGGGGGGTCCGCGGTGGAAAAGATCTGGACGATGCCCGCAGCGGCGTACTTGCTGAACCTCCCCAATAACTGGTCAGTGATCTCCTTCAGGACCTTGCACATCGATTCGTGCTTGTGCTCCCCCATCTTGGCGATGACGCTGTAAAGGGTGTCCTTGGCGTCAGCGACGTTCTTGAGACCGTTTTTCTCCATGGATGGAGCCTTGTCGGCTGGGAGGTCGCACACCTGCTTCTTGACCCGCGCGAGCTCATCCATGGTGCTCTGGTCTTTCAGAGCCGACCTGCATGCGGTCACTACCTCCTTGACATATGAGCGTCCGATCTTCGAGATTGCGAATGTGCTCAGGACTGCGTTCTCCGTGCGCTTGGGGTCCTGGGCAGCCGTCGCCTTGAGCTGGTACTTCTTCAGCTCCTGCGGAGAAGCGCCGAAAAGTTGAAACTAGGAACCAGGAGCTAGGAGCTAGGAGATAGGAGACTAGGAGCTAGGAGCTAGAAACTAGGATTTAGGACTCAGGAAGGACGTAGGACATAGGACAGTGGGCAGTAGGCAGTAGGAGACAGGGAAGGGGGAGAAGGAGGAGGACGGAAGGATGGCGAGGGCCAGGAGGCCAGGGGGTCAGGGGGAGGGAACGCCAGGCGCTAGGCGCTAGGCGCTAGGCGCTAGGCGCTAGGCGCTAGGCGCTAGGCCGCCAGTGGCCAGTGGGGGCTGGGCTGAGGGGGGCGAACTGAAATACAGACTGGTTTCCGCTGCCCACTCCTCCGTCACGAAGCCGCCGCCATCATGGTACTTGACAATCTCCTTGATAGCTTTGACGTCCTCCTCCACTGCTCTTGGAAGAGAAATATTGTCAAACATATTGAGGAACGGCATCACATCCTTCATGCATTCGTTCTCCGTCCTGTCTGGAGCTATACGATACGTGAAGACTTTTGCGAATATCTTGATGGCCAAACCCTGGCACGTGGCTGTCTGCAGCTGGCGATCGGCGATCGCGTGGATGCCCCACACCCTTGCATCGCCCGGCGCTGCTCCTGGAGCGGCGGACGTGCTCAAGAGCTTTATGGCTTCGTCAAGCGCGTTGCTAGACAGGTGGTCCTCGATCTTCTTCGAAGTAATGGCTGCCTCCATCACGGGAGGGGGGCATACGCCAGCCTGGATCAGTTTATTGCATTGGCTCTCGATCTCGCCGAAGACGACGTTGGGGAAGGACGACATCGTCTTCATGAAAGCCGTCATCGCGTCATGTTTGGTCAAACACTCCTTCAGGGGCGGGGCCTGGGCGCGCGCCAGCCTGCCCTTGGCCACGGCAATTCTCCTCCACGCTGTATTCCCAGAAGCCGACAAAGTCTTCCAGTCGCGAAGGATCTTCTGCAGCTCGCGGCCCTTCGTCTTCGCGTATTTCCCCTCCGAAAAATTCTTCAAGCTCTCGTTCGCCGTGCTGATGATGTTCGTGGCCTCCGCGTCAGGTTCCCCGTCCGACATGTCGTCGTCATCCCCCCCTTCCGGCTTCGCAGTGTCCGCCTTCTTGGCAGGGGCACTTGACCGCGCACCCCCCTTGCTGGGGCGGCCGCCAGCAACGGTGCCTCCTGCAATGGACTTCGTGCCTTTGTACGCAGTTGATTTTGCTTCAGACTTCGCGCTGAGCCTGCGCCTCTTCAGGACGTCATTTCCATCGTCACCATCCTTGCCATCGCCCTCATTCTCCGACTCAGACTGGGATTGGTCACTCGAGGAGCTCCCCGAAGTCCCTCCTGAGCCTTTCTCTGAGCTTTTCTCTGAGGGTCCAGCGTCCTCGTCGTCGCCCTTCTCGGCCTTGGCTTTGTTTTTGAAGGCCTGGTCCAGAGTCTGCACGCCGCTGGAAGGCACTGCAGGAAAGCTTGAATCCTCCACGGCTGCCGCGACTTCTTCTGCTTCGGACCCGATATCCATCATGTCGTCCAGTTGCGCCTCATCTAAGACAGCGGAGCCGTCATCGAGGGTGTATTCTTTCGTGACGTCGATGACGAGGCTCCGGGTGATGGGGTAGACCCCGTCTTCACCTTCCCTGACAATCACGCCCTGCATGATGCCCTTTTTCTTGACGTTGATCTTCACGATCTTCGCTTTTGTCTTCTTCGGGTCTCCGATCTTTTCCCTGTACTTGGCCAACGTGTAAAATACCTCCCTCGGCTGGTGCACCTGCGGGGCTGCGGCCCCTCGGGCTTTCGCCCAAGGCCAAATGAGCCGCACCAGACACCAGAAACCAGCACGAGTCCTCTTCCCTCTTCCCCCATCCCCCTCTCCTCATCCCAGTCCTCATCGTCGTCGTCCCTAATCCCCTATCCTCCCCTTCTCTCCTCCGCCTTCTCCTCTCATCATCCACCTCCTTCTCCTGCTCCCCGGAGCGTGCTCCTCCTCCTCCTCCGCCCCATCATCCACCTGCTCTTGCCCTGATCCTGCTCCTCCTCCTCACCCCCCTCCTCCGCCTTCTCCTCCGGCCCCCTCCCCATCCCCCCCCCCCCAAATGCTTACTGCCCCACTGCCCCTTCTCACGCTCCTGCCCCTCAGGCCCCAGGCCCCAGGGCCGCATCCTCGCTCTTCCCCCTGACGAGTTTACCCCCGAGACTGGCTTCGCAATCCGAGCCGCTCAGCTTTGACTTGGAGCCAGTGGGGAAGGGCAAGGGGCAAAGGGCTACTGGCTAATGGCTAACGGTGAATTGTCTCGCTGTCCAGTCTAACGTCTAGGGGTCTAGGGTCTAGGGTCTAGGGTCTAGGGTCTAGGGGTCTAGGGGTCTAGGGTCTAGGGTCCAGGTGTCTAAGGGTCTAGAATCTAGACTCTAGACTCTAGACTCTAGAATCTAGAATCTAAGATCTAAGGGTCTAAGGTCTAAGGCCTAAGGTCTAAGGCCTAGAATCTAGAGTCTAGAGTCTAGAGTCTAGAGAACGCAGTCTCTGGAGTCCTAGTTCGAGCCGCTGCTGGGGCGCCCAGGACCTGAGACATGAGGACATGAGATCGGAATGGGAAATTGATATGGACGATAGGGGTCGACTCAAAACTCCAGAAGCGGGGACGAATTCAAGCAAAGCTGCAAGGCCCACGGCTCCTCAGCCCTAAGCCCGAAGCCCTAAGCCCTACGCCCATATCCTAAGTCCAAGTCCTACGTCCTAGGTCCTAGGTTCCTAGGTCCTAGGTCCTAGGCCCCCCAGCCCTAGTCCCTAGTCCCCTAGTCCCTAGCCCCTAATCCCTGGTCCCCAGTCTCTAGTTATCCAGGTATCCCCCAGCCTCCTAGCTCCTAGCTCCTAGCTCCTAGCCTTCCTAGCCTTCCTAATCCCTAATCCCTAGTCCCTAGCCCCTAGCCCCCTAGCCCCTAGCCCCTAGCTTCTCGACCCTAGCCCCTAGCCCCTAAGCCCTAAGCCCAAAGCCCCTAGCCCCTGCCTCCTAGCCTCCTAGCCCCCAGCCCCTAGCCCCCTAGCCCCTAGCCCATCCACCCGGGCCCCTCCAGCCGCGCCCGATTTTGGGAGCCCTGCCACCTCCACCTTGAAGTGCTGCCTGGCCAAGACCTTGCCAACCAGGGAACGCACGCGGGACTTGCCACCAACCTTCTGATGGATGTACTCTGCGACGCAGCTCTCGAACTGCTGTTTAGTGGCTTTCTTCTTGGAGTCCAGGAGAGCATCTTTGAAAGCTTTCAAGTCTTTCTTCCACTTCTTGCGGAACCGGAGCCTCCACACGTTGTAGCAGATCCGGCACCACTCCCCGCTCTTCCGGATGACCCTCACTCTCTTGCCAGTTTTTTTGCACCTGATCTTGCGCGTGTTTGTTTTCCCCCAGTTGCAGCGGCGCGGAGGCTCTCTCTTCATAGCGGCAATCTTGCACATCGATTTGCTCGTGGTGTCGCACGCACAACACTGGAGCTCAGGGGAACTTGGCAAGTCGAGGTCGGCCAGCTCCATGGCCTCCTGATCGCTGCCCTGGTTGCCCTCGCCGTCGGAACCCGCGAGACCCTTGAGACCATCGTCCTGGCGGCGCGCACCCTCCGTCTTTCTCCTCTATTCTCCATCCCCTGTCCCCTGTGGCCCGTGGCCTGTGGCCATCTATGGGCCCTCGAGCTGGGCAGCTGGGCCATCCATGCCCCCCTTCACTATCGGCCCCCAGTCCCTGATCCCTCGAGGGGATGAGGGGGGGGGGCCACGGCCCAGAGTCAAAGCCTAATGCTTGACTTTGAACCTTGACCCTCGACCCTTGACAGCCCATTGTTGTCCGAATCAGATCCCATCCCCGCGCGACCGAATGCGCGACGGGGCCTGCGCTGACTCTGCAACCCGCGCCCCCAGGAAGCCAGAAAGCCCATTGGCGCCAAAACGTCGGCACCGAAACCCGTTTCCCAGAGCCCGCGACCAGGACACCCAGGGCTTAGGACTTAGGACTTAAGACTTAAGACTTAGGACCCAGGCCCTTGTCCTTAGCCCTTAGCCTTTAGCCCTTAGCCAATCCCGAACCCCGAACATTGGAATCATGGAACGGACCTGAAACGCGAAACATCCAGGGCAGTACTGCGCGTCTTTGCCAAAACGCAACTTCCATGCGCTTCAGTAAAGAATGACAAAACGCAAAGCCGACTCCCGAACCCCAGACACCGACCGTACCGATTCAGCTTTTCGATTTGAGCTTTCAGACCCCCGTAGAGAAAATATCTCAGTTCCAGGCTCTAGTCTCTAGTCTGTAGTCTCTATTCCATATTATCTGGTATCTAGTCTCTAGTCTCTAGTCTCTAGTCGAGGGTCTAAGGTCTCTGGTATAAAGTCTAGGGTCTAGGGTCTAGGGTCTAGGCTCTAGGCACAGCTCCCAGCGACGGCAGACTCACGCATTACAGCGCTAGACGGTAGACGCTAGGCGCTAGATGCTAGAGGCTAGAGGCTAGAGCCTAGAGCGTTGAAAGCACACTTCTAAACACTAAAACTAAGAAAGGAAAGGGGTAACGGAGCCAAATGCCAAGACTACGGGACTACGTGCCACGGGCTACGGGCTACGGGCTACGGGCTACCCGGGGCTGGGGGGTGGGGCTTGGTGCTTGGGCGTTGGAGTTTGGTTGACCACGGTGGTTTCCAGAATGGGAGTGGCGCGACGGCTTGTTATTCTTTATTCTTTCGTCATCACAAGTGTCACCATCATAATATATACTCTATACTCTATACCACCCGTCACCATCATCGCGTTGGTTCCCAACTATGTTGTGGTGTTGGGTTTCGCTTTGAAGGGAAAGCGCCCCGCGTCTCCTGCTCCTCCTTCTCCTCCTCTCCTCACCTCCTCCCCCGTCCTCCCTCCTCCCATCATCATCGTCATCATCATCGACATCATCATCACCGCCGTCACCCGTCACCATCACCACCATCATTTTCCATTTTCATCATTATCGCCGTCATCTCGATTCGTGGCCCCATAGGCCATAGGGCATGGGGAGCTCCACCGAAGGCCCCAGTGGCATGCATCGCGTGCCGCCCCCCCCCACCCCCCACCCCTCCACATTGGCACCCCCCCCTCACACGTTTCGTGGCCCTATGAGGGGGCTCCACCGCGGGCCCCAACGGCACGCCGCCCCCCCCCCCCCTCATCCACTCTGGCACACCCCTCGCACGGAATCGTAGCCCCAAAGGAAGCTTGGAAGCTCCACCGAGGGCCCCAGAGGCATGAATCGCATGCCGCCCCGCTCCACTTTGGCACACCCCGCACCTGTTTCGTGGCCCCACCACCGAAGGCCCCAGTGGCTGGCATGAACCGCATGCCGCCCCCCATCCACTCTGGCACACCCCCCGCGCGCTTCGTGGCCCCATGGGGAGCTCCGCCGAAGGCCCCAGTGGCATGAATCGCATGCCGCCCCCCCTCCCATTTGGCATTTGGCACACCCCTCAAACGTTTCGTGGCCCCAACCCCCACACCCCAACCCCCAAACTCCATAGGGAGCTTCACCAAACACAATATTCACAGCTGCAGTACCGACAACTGCACGTGTATGGGCCCTGCGCTAAGATTGCTAAGAGCGAAGAGCTAAGAGCTAAGAGCTAAGACATGTTTCCTGGCTCCTAGCCGCCTTCAAGTAGCGATGACGTAGAGGCCGTCGCCGCCTGCTGGGCGGTACTCGCAGTACCTGGAGTGCGCCAGGGGGGGGGGGGTCGTCACACCCAGCATTGTCATCCTCCCGCCTCAACCCCCAGACCCCATCCCCCATCCCACGCCCCGCCCCCACCCCCACCGCCAATCAAAACTCGAGGCTCAAGACTCAAGACTCAATATTCACGATTGAAGGATTTAGGATTTAGGGTTCAGGGTTTAGGGGTTGCAGGTTACAGATTTGGGATCTGGGGGGTTGGTGAAGAGCCCAGAGTCAAGAGTCAAGAGCTCAGGGCGTGGGGCTTCGGGCTTGGCTTGGGCCAATGGCTAATGGCAAGTGGGTGAAAGGGTAGTGGATTGCCCCAGGGCCCCCAGGCACCCCATGAAGACCGCGTCGGCCCTGACGAGGCGGAGGCCGACAGCTCGCGAAAGCCCAGGCGGCCTCTCCCACTCGGGGTACCGGGTACAGGACACACTGCGGGAAAAAACATGGCGCGAACAAAGCACAAAGCATTGCCTGGGGGGAAGATCCAGTACGGCTGGGTCGCCCCAGGCGGCATGAAGAATCCGCGCGGCACCCATGGAGGGATGCCGTCCGCCCCCCGGAAGTATGGGAGGTGGACCACCCTGGCAGCATCTGGCATTTGGCCTTTTGCCTGAGCCAGAAGCCTGAGGCTTAAAACTTACAGCTTAAATCTTAAAACAAAAAGCCGGCAGCCTTAACGCCTAAACCCCAAACGCCTCAACCTCACACATAGCACATACTTTGTGCATCGTTAACCATCAACCCCATTAAACCCTTGAACATTTACCCCTTACCCCTTAACCCTTAAGCCTTAACCCTTAACCCTTAACCCTTAACCCCTTAACCTTACCCCTTGACTCTTGACCGTAACATTTAACCTTAACCTTTAACCCTTAACCCTTAACCCACAACCCACCTGAACGCCGAAGCTCTGAAACAGCGCTGGAGGTCGCGGGGGCCCATTACATATTACATGTCGGCCTTTCTATTGTGGACAATACAGAACTGTCCAACGCGCTCGCGGGTGACACGTGTCACCGTCGGCCTCCTTAAAGAGCCACAGAATTTTTTAATTCAGTTTTTGGAATTACATGCAGACTTTTCTTCTCTTGACAATGCAGAACATTCAGAGCGCGCGCGAGTGACCATGGTCACCCGCGCGCGCGGGTGACCCGGCACCCGTCGGCCTCCTTAAAGAGCCACAGAAATTACAAATTCAGTTTCTGGAACTACATGTAGACTTTTCTATTGTGGACAATACAGAAGTCCGCACGCGCGCGCATGAGAAGTTCTGTGCTGTCCACAACAGAAAAACTGGATTTGACATTTCTGTGGCCC
The DNA here is from genome assembly GCA_963575745.1 of Prorocentrum cordatum. Lineage (NCBI taxonomy): Eukaryota > Dinophyceae > Prorocentrales > Prorocentraceae > Prorocentrum > Prorocentrum cordatum. Next base: position 276,626 of record CAUYUJ010018804.1, on the reverse strand, counting down.
TTTAAGGAGGCCGACGGACATGTTGATCTACCCATCGTGGACAATTCAGAAGTCCCCACGCGCGCGCGCGCGTGAGGACTTCGGTATTGTCTACTATAGAAAAGCCGTCGTGTAAATCCACAAAACTGAATTTGAAGTTTTTGTGGCCCTTTAAGGAGGCCGACGGAAATGTAGATTTTTCTATTGTGGACACTACAGAAAGTTCCACGCGCGCCCGCGCTCTGAAATTTCTGTATTGTCCACAATAGAAAAGCCAACCTGGCCGAAAACGAACGTCCTGGCCGTCCAGACCGCCGCGCTCTCCCCTAGAGAATTCCTAGCGAATCCTTGGGGAATCCATAGGGAATCCCTAGGGGTCCCTAGGGAGCCCCTAGGGAATCCTTGGAATCCTGAGGACTCCTGGCCCAGAACGAACGTCCTGGCCGTCCTGACCGCCGCGCTCCCCCCTAGAGAATTCCTAGGGAATCCCTGAGGAATCCCTGGGGAATCCTAGAGATTCCCGAGGGTTCCTTAAGGAATCCCTCAGGAACCCTCGGAGTCAGTAGATCTTCTGACCCAGGACGAACGTCCTGGCCGTCCTGACCGCCGCGCTCTCACCTAGAGCCTAGAGAATCCCGAAGGAATCCCTAGGGCATCTCTAGATTTAATCCCTAAGGAATCCTCGGAATCCTAGGGACTCCTAACCCAGGACGAACGTCCTGGCGGTCCGGGCCGCTAGGGGGTCCCGAAGAATATTCTGGCCGTGCGGACCGCCGCGCTCTCACCTGGAGAAATCCTATGGAATCCCTAGGCCCTAGGCCCTAGGGAACCCTTAGGGAATCTTAGGGAATCCCTATGGAATCTTCGGGATCCTGAGGACTCCTGGCCCAGAACGAACGTCCTGGCCGTCCTGACCGCCGCGCTCTCACCTAGAGAATTCGTAGGGCATCCTTGGGGAATCCCTGAGGATTCCTCGGAATCCTAGGGACTTCTGGCCCAGAACGAACGTCCTGGCCGTCCTGACCGCCGCGCTCCCCCTAGAGAATTCCGACCCTAGGGAATCCGTAGGGATCCCTAGGGATCCCTAAGGAATCCTTAAGGAATCCTCGGAATCCTAGGGTCTCCTGGCCCAGAACGAACGTCCTAGCCGTCCGGGCTGCCGCGCTCTCCCCTAGAGAATTCCTACGGAATCCATGGGGAATACCTAGGGAAAGGAACCCATATATTCCCGAGAGGGAGACTCCCCAGGGATCCCTAGGGAGCCCCTAAGCCCTAAGGAAGCCTCGGAATCCTGAGGACTCCTGGCCCAGAACGAACGTCCTGGCCGTCCTGACCGCCGCGCTCCCCCCTAGGGAATTCCTGTGGAATCCCTAAGGAATCCATAGGGAATCCTAGAGAATCCCTAAGGAATCCTCGGAATCCCAAGGACTCCTGGCCCAGGAAGACCGCCCTGGCCGTCCTGTCCGCCGCGCTCTTACCTAGAGAATCCCAAGGGAATCCTTTGGAAAGCCTTAAGGAATCCTTAGGGATCCTTAAGGCCCTAAGCCCTAAGCCCTAAGCAGTACTTAAGGAATCCTCGGAATCCATAGATCTTCTGGCCCAGAACGAACGTCCTGGCCGTCCTGACCGCCGCGCTCTCCCCTAGAGAATCCCTGAGGAATCCCTGGGGAATCTCCAGATTGAATCCTTAAGGAATCCGCGGAATCCTGAGGACTCCTGGACCAGAACGAACTTCCTGGCCGTCCAGGCCGCCAGGGAGTCCCGAGGAATTCTCTGGCCGTCCGGACCGCCGCGCTCTCACCTAGAGAAATCCGCGCTCTCACCTAGAGAAATCCTAAGGAATCCTTAGAGAATCCCCAGGGAATCCCTACGGATTCCCTAGGGATTCCTTAGGATTCCCTAGGGATTCCTCAGGGATTCCCGCGGAATGCTGTAGGGGGGAGCGCGGCGGTCAGGACGGCCAGGACGTTCGTTCTGGGTCAGGAGTCCCTAGGATTCCGAGGATTCCTTAGGGGCTCCCTAGGGATCCCTAGGGAGTCTCCCTCTCGGGAATATATGGGTTCCCTTTCCCTAAGTATTCCTCAGGGCTTCCCCAGGAATTCTCTAGGGGAGAGCGCGGCAGCCCGGACGGCTAGGACGTTCGTTCGGGGCCAGGAGACCCTAGGATTCCGAGGCTTCCTTGAGGATTCTTTAGGGATCCCTAGGGATCCCTAATATTCAATATTTCTGTTGCTCTTTAAGGAGGCCGACGAACGCAGGACAGCGTGAGGGTCCGGGGACCAGATCTGGGTCTTGGACATCTTCAGCTTCACCCCATGGGCCTCGATGCGGGATCGCCAGGCATCCAAGCCGCGGAACACAGCAGCCGCGGTGCCCACGAAGTACGTGTCGTCCAGGCGGTGACCGCTAAGAGCTAAGTGATCATTTTAATTTCCAGGGCAACGTGGCGACTTTTCTATCCCAAACAATCAAGAACGCTTTATGGGCGCACGCGAGCGGGTGACCTTGGTCACACGCGCGCGTCAGCGATCGTGGGCGTGTCTGCTGTTTCCATATTCCACACTACAGAACGAACAGACAACAAAACCAATGTTAACTATTAACTGTTCACTGTTAGTTTGGAAATCCAATCGGTGACCGCTGGATGGGCGGGCGCGATCGCTCAGAGCGTTCAAGATGGCCCAATATGCAATATGGCTCCAACCGGGCCCTGATCCTAGACCCTAGACCCTAGACCCCTAGATCATAAATCCTAGATCCTAGATCCTAGATCCTGGATCCCTAGAGCCTAGAGCCTGGAGCCTAGAGCCTAGAGCCTAGAGTGTTCTAACATCTAAATATCTAATTCTAACATCTAGAATGGCATCCAACTTGGCCCAAATAAATTTCAAAGTGGCATAAGACATAAGATAGCATATAGCACGTAGCAATGTAGCACCTGACAGACTGCTAAGGTGTTAAGTGCTAAGGTGCTGAGGTTTAAGGGGCCACAAGACCCAAGACAGCCCCGAGACGGTTCCGAGTGCCCTTCGAGCGGTTCAAGGGCCCAGGGTCCAAGGTCCAAGGCCCCCCCCCCCAAGAAGCCCACCTCCCTCTCCCAAATGCCCTTGCTGCTTGCTGCCCCCAGGTCCCAGGTCCCGAATCACACTGCATCAACTACCCCCTCCCCCCCCCCCATGCCGTGAGCGACCCTCATGCCCTCATGCCCCTTCCAGGGTCAGCGGATTCAGCGCAGGCCCCGCAGGCCGTGGAACGAGGTTGCTCGCTGACGGTCTACCGTCTACCCGCCGTCGCTCGCCAAGTAGACTGCTCAGGCCCAGCCGGCTGCGAAGGGGGGGGATGGGGGGGGCGGAGTCGGCGATCTGGGAGCGAAGGGAGAGATAGTGGATGGTGGGTGGGCAGGCTCCAGCGCCTGGTGTCTAGCGTCTAGCGCGGCAATCGGGCGCTTGCCGCTTGCCAGAGTCTGTCGAAGACACAACCACTTGCAAGGGCCCCCGGTCCCCGCACGGATATTCAGATCGACTGGCCAGCTAGGATGCCACTGAACACTAAGCACTAAGCAGCAAGCTGAGACCTGAAGTCGAATCTCAATCAGACAGGCGTCGGGTTACGGGGCTATGGGCTATGGGCTATGGGCTTTGGGCTATGGGCCCGGGCTTCGGGCCACGGGAAACGCGGCTCAAGCCGCTGGCGCCTCCGAGGCCAAGACGTGCCTAGTGCCTAGTGCCTGGTGCAAACGCACGGTGTTCCCAGCGAGGGATGAACTCCGCGGCCCTGGGCCCTCGCGCGTGAGGTCTGAGGTCTGAGGATCGATGGGCGTCTCGCTGGATTACCCTTTGACCTTTGGGGCACAGGGAACGGGTGTGACGGCGACGACGTTCGAGAAGCCACCTCGCTGGCCCACCCACCTCTGATTGCACGCAGCTGGCTTGGAGAAGGGAGAATGTGGATGAGCAGGAGAAGGAGGCAGGAGGCAGGGGCGGCAGCAGCAGCAGCAGCAGGAGTAGTGAGTAGTGAGTAGTGGGAGAGGCACGCCGGTGAGCGTTTAGCGTTTAGTTGTTTAGTTGTTTAGTTGCTGCACCGCAGAATGGCGCTGACAGCGGTCGACTACCCACGGCAGACACTCCCCGTCGATCTAAATTTTACCGCGGCCACTGCGGTGCAAAACAAACCAGAAGAACAAGCGTGTCTCGCTACCACCCCTGCCTCCTTTTTGGGCCTCCTCGTGGCCACGGCTGGATTCCATTCGAATGTTGATCAAAACTCAAAACTCACAGCGCTGGATTGGTCCAAATGAGTTTCCCTGAGGCGACGGAGCAATTGTGCATCCATGACTGTCCCACTGATCAAAACTCAAAACTCACAGCGCATCCTCGGATTGGTCTGGGGGGGAAATCAAATGAGTTTCCCTGAGGCGACGGAGCAATTGTGCATCCATGACTGGCACACTCCACTTTTCATACTCCCACTGGACTAATTACCAGTTCCAAGCTGCTAGCGTGCTATGGCAGGCCCACTGCACGCGCTGCAGCGTTGCTCCTCGGCAGCGCCGCCGTCGGCGCCCGGGAAGTCAGGGGGCAGTCTCGGGCACTGGACGCTGCGCTCGCGCATAGCTCATAGCTTGGGTGGGGCGAGCTGGCGAGCCTGAAGCCTGGAGCTTGGAGCTTGGAGTCCCGTTGCTTAGAAGCCTAGGACCTAGGAGGCTTGCTGGCTTGCCTCCTCCTCCTCCTCCTCCTCCTCCTTTTCCTCCACCTCCTCCTCCTTCTCCTCCTCTCCCTCATCATTTCCTCGAGTTGGGAAAATGGGCACCGAGGAGAAAGGCGGTGCGACGATGGCGATCGAGCAAACGGCGAGCGTCGTGGCGAATGACGATCGCGATCGAGCAAATGAGGATCGCGATCGAGCAAATTGCAAGTGGCGAGCAATGACGAAAGACGGAGGTGAGGTGACGACGCGCGGGGCATGGGGCACGTGGCTACCAGCTAGCCGCTACGCTCGCATGCTACCAGCTCCCCAGCTACCCGCTACCCTTGCCCGCAACCCCGCTACCCTTGCCCCTTGCCTTCCACGAAAGAGCGAAAGAGCTCGCGCGGCGTTCGGGGCCAGTAGCATCCGACCAGATGGACTCGCGAGCCAGGCCCCAAGCCCCAAGCCCCAAACTCTTGAGCTTCTATGCTTAAGCCCTGAACCCCTGAACCCCATCAACCTATCACCTATCACCCCCTCTCCCCATGAATGCTCTGAACTCTCAAACCCGCAACCCATACCCCTCTCAACCCCCCTAATCCCTAATCCCCTCACCCCCAGAACCTGCTCAACCGCTCAGCCCCATCCTGTTCGTCAGAACGCCGCCAAGACCCAAGACTCTGTCGGGCCAGGGTTCGGGGGAAGCCTGGAGCCTGGGCCAGCCGCAAGCGAGCAGGCAGCAAGGGGAAGCGGCTCACCCGGACCGCTCGGCCGCTAACTGCTAGCTGCTAGCTTAGGGTTTAGGGCCTAGGGCCTAGGCCCTAGGCCCCAGGCCGTAGGCCTGAGCCCGAATCCCTAAGCTGCAACTCCACCTGGCGCCAGCGCCGCTGGGGCGGTGAGGCGCGCCTGCCGCCAGCCCGCGAACTCGGGCAGGTACGCGAGCAAGCACGCCATTTCGACGGTCCCGATGGTGGGCACGGCAATCATGTTGCCGACGAGCTTCCTCATATCGGTGGCCACTATGGAGTCTGGGACGACGAGGTTGGAGGGGTTCCACCCGAATACCTGGAACAGCGTTCCGACATTAAGCAAGCTCCTCGACCCGTGGTGGTACAGCTTGGCTCTGCAGCTCATGTTCATGATGCAGTCGATGGCCCAGGGCTTGCGTTTGAGCGACTCGTTGACGTTCACAGTGAGCCCATCGGGAATGCCGCCTGTGTCCTTCTGGTACATTTCGAAGATGGTGTTCAACACCGCGACCTCCCTGTCCGTGAAAAGCTCGATGACGTCCTTGGTATTCATGCGGTTGAAGATCCCCTTCGTGGCCGATGTCGCGGTGACTGCGGGCATGCCTTGCTTGAAGCGAAACTCATTGACCTGCTTTAGGCTTTCTTCGGTCAGCGATGGGCGATTCATGGCAGTCCTGGCCTTCTTCGCTGGAGCGCCATCTGCCGAGAAGAGCTCGTCGTGCAAGAACTGTTTCATCGGCAACCGGATCAGAGGGGTCCGCTTCACAGTGGAAATCAATCCCTGGATGTCAGCAACACTCACGCTGCTCTCTTTCAGAATGTCTTTCCTGACCATGACGATGAAGATCCTGCGCCGCCTCATGGGGAGGCCCGCAGAGCGGGCGTCCATGTGGAAAACAGTGTGTTCGTAATCTGGAAGCTGAGCCAAGGCATGGTTGAACTTCTTGGCACGCCCATGCAATATGTAGTCCAAGGGGGTGCGCCACTTCAACTTGGAGTCTAACTTCTTGGTGATCCCCTCCACATTCTCGAGTATGATAATTTTCGGTTTGGGCGCATCCGGCTTCTGGAGAAACTTCGCCAGGATAAAGACAGGCTTGGCTTCGGCGTGGTCGAATGGGTTGTAATGATCGGCCCATCTCATTATATTGAGGGTGCTGAAGGGAGTGCAAGGGAAGCCCATGACGAGCAGGTCGAGGGGGCCAGGGTGCATGTAGGCGTCGCACTTGCATTCGCAGATCGCGCAGTGAGCTGATGGTTGGAGCAGGTCCTCCACGTCCGAGTAGAAGTGGTATGGCGGCCAGTTGGCTATTATGAAAGACTCCGCATGCTTCGACAGGTCGATGCCTCAGTTGCCAAATGCGTAAATTCAAACAAGGCGTTTGACGCGATCAGTCAGGGGGCGAGAAGGATGGAGGATGGAGGACGGGGAAGGACGCATGGGGGAGGGAGGAGAGAGCAGGGAGCAAAGGGGTTGGAGGTTGGGGGTTGGACGTTGGAGGAGGAGGAGGAGGAGGAGCCCTCCCTCCCACTTTCTTGTTCCTCTCTTCTTCCACTTCTACCCTCTCCCTCCCTTTCCCCCCTCCCTCCTCCCCCATCCTCGCTCCTACGCGATATCATTTCTTCTTTCCTCCTCCAACCTCCAAACTTCTCATGATCAATATTCACCCTTTCTCCTTCCTCGCCTTTCCCTGTTCCCTACTCCCTATTCCTCATCCTTCTCATCCTCCTCCTCCACTTCCTCTCATTCGCATCCTCCCTCTCATCCTCCTGCGTGAGCGGCCTCCTTGGGCTCTCAGATATTGGACCCATTTTTTTTTGTTGCCGGGCCTGTCTGCTATCTGGTGGCTGTTTTGTTGATGAGGGTTTGGTGGATACGGTGGCTGGCCTGGGGCCTGGTACTTGGGGACGCGTTTCGCTTTTGGCTGTCCTGGCCCCTCCCCCCCTCCCTCTCCTCCTCCTGCTCCAGGGCCGCGTTCGCCACATCAGGTCCGCATGGGTCTGAGGATCTGAGGTCTGAGGGTATGAGGCCTGAAGTCTGAAGTCTGAGGTCTGAGGTCTGAGGGGCGCTGATGACGCCAAGGCGCCAGAAGGCATAAGGTATAAGGCATAAGGTTCGAGGTCTAAGGTCTAAGGTTCGGGCTGTAGATCAAGTCAACTCGGTCGCCCAAGACCTTGTGCAAGGCGTGCGCCGCGCTATCTGTGCCCGAGCACGCTGTGGCCATGCGAATCTGCCTCCCCCCCAGGTGATCGTCCAGCTCGCCCTCGCCTGGGATCTTGAGGACCTGCTTCAAGGCGCGTGGCCATTCTCTCCAATCCATATCCATGAAATCATCCACCGTCCTGTCATCCTCTGTACGATGGCCCACGAAGCTGTCATCGTCATCACTTATTATTGTCGCAACGTCTTCAGCAACGACGGGGCTGGACTGCGGTGACCTCCGGGTCTGTCAGGCTTCTTCTGCACCCAGGGTCGGGGGATTTGTCTCCTATGTCCCAGAGACGGCCCCCAGATCTCCAAGTTGGATGTTAGAGGTTAGACGTTAGACTGTGTTAGACTGTTAGACGTTAGACATTAGAGATTAGAGATTAGATCGTAGGATGTTAGGTTTTTAGATCTCCATTTCACTGAGCTGACAGTTCACGTTCACTCGTCGAAGCCTTGCGACCCTCGGGCGGCAACGCAACTCTCTGGGGCTCTGGGGGTGTGTGGGGGAGGGTGGGCGGGGGTTGGGTGGGTGGGTGGGGGGGGTTCGGGGTTTCGGCTCAGGGCTTAAAGTCTAGGATCTAGGGTCTAGGGGTCTAGGGGTCAGGGGTTGGGGGGTAGGGCTTACTGCTTACTGCTTACTGCTTGAGCCTTAAGTCTTAAGGCTTGAGACTTACGGCATATGGGGCCCAGAGCCTAGAGCCTCGGGCGTAGCCCCAAGACCCTAGACCCCAGACCCCAGACCCTAGACCCCTAGACCCTAGACCCCATAGACCCTGGACCCTAGACCCTAGACCCTAGACTCTAGACCCCGAGACCCGAACCCTAGACCCTAGACCCTAAACCCTAGACCCGAGCCCCTAGCCCCTAGGTGCCTAGATGCCTGGATCCTAGATCCTAAATCCTGAACTCCTACATCCTACAGCGCAGATCCTACATCTTAGCTCTTAGACTCTTAGACACGAGAAACTAGACAATAGACATTATACGATATAGCCTATTGCCTATAGAGACCCCATGAGACCCCTAGACCCTAGATCCTATGTCCTACATCTTAGAGTCCAAGAGCCCAGGAATTAAGGGCCTAGGGCCTAGGGCCCAGGGCCTAGGGCCTAGGGCCTAGGTGCCTAGGTTATAAGGCTTAGGGCCTAGGGGGCTAGAGCCTAGAGCCTAGAGGCCTAGAGCCTAGCGCCTAGCCGCTTAGCCGCTTAGCTGCTTTGCGCTTGGTCCCTAGCCCTTTGCCCTTTGCCCTTAGCCCCTGGCCCTTAGCCCTTAGTCCTTCGTCTAAGGTCTAAGGTCTAAGGCATAAGTTCTAAGGTCTAAGGTCTAAGGTTTAAGGTTTAAGGCCTAGGTGCCTAGGTGCCGAGGGCCTCCGGGGCGCCAGGGACATAGGTAACATATCAATGGTTGGAGATTCGGGGTTAGGGATTCATGATTTGTGTCAGAGTGCTAAATGTTAAAGGTTAAAGGCGATTAGGTAAGTAGGTAAGGGGCGAGGGGGAAGAGGCCGGAGGTTAGAAGGTTAGAGGTTGGAGATCAGATATTAGAGAATAGAGGGTTCGGAGGTTAGAGGTTAGAGGGTTAGAGGTCAGAGGTTTGAGGACATCTGACTCTGGGCTTTGGGCTTTGGCGGGGTGCCCTGGCCCAGAGGCCCAGGGCAGGGAGGGGGTGGAGGGTTACTTTACGCTTTTTCGCATTGCGTTGGCGGGTCCAAGGGCTAGGGGCTAGGAGCCAGGAGCGAGGAAAAGCTAGGAGCTAGGAGCTAGAAGCAAGAAGCTCGGTGGCGGTGTTGTGGGGGAGCGAGGCTGCTTACGTGGGCGGATCCAGGGCCCAGGGGCAGGGGGGGGGTCGGCGGCGTTTGCGTCGGCCAGTCCAGGGTCCGGGGGCTGGGCTGGGAGCGGGCGGGGTTCTGCGGGAGTAGTGATCCCATCGGCTGGTCCAGTCCTGGGTCCAGGATCCAGGAGCTGGGAGGGCGCTCAGCGGCCTCCGAGGGCATCCCTAAACCTCATGACCTAAACTGCATGCCCCAAACTCCGAAACATCGAGGGTGGTGGCGAGGGCATCCCCAAAACTCGCCCCCGCGACCTCGCGTTTTGAGGATGGTGGCGAGGGCATCCCCAAAACTCGCCCTTGCGATCCCGAGTTTGGGCCATGGCCAATCCCTGAAACATTCGCATAAACTCGCAGCAGGCCGGCCTCTATTAGGGCACGCCCCGAACTCCCATGCTCCCCCGGGGCGGCCGCGCCGCATCGATGAAACTCCCTGCGGGTTCGGCCAGTTTGGACGATCATTCCCTGATCTGGCGACCTGGCCCCAGCGGCGTCGTCAGCATCGGAGTCTCCCCCATCGCTGCATGCAAGGCCTCGCAACTCCCCCTCCGACGTGTCCGACATCGCGCTGGAGCTGGCCAGCGGCTCGCGCGGCCGCGTCGCCCAGGCCCCAGCCCCCAGCCCCCGAGGGAGGGGAGGAAGTGAGGAGAGAGGAGAGAGAGGGAGAGAGAGAGAGAGAGAGAGAGAGAGGGAGAGGGATGGGGCAGGGGGCCAGGAGGGAGGGGTGCCAGAAATGAAGGGGGTCTGGAGATCAGGAGGGGGGCCGAGGAGGGAGGCAGCGAGGGGGGCCTCAGAGCCTAAGAGGGAGGGTCGAGAAGGCGGAAAAGGGCGCTGGAGTCAGGAGGAGCGGGGAGGGGCCAGAAGGGAAGAGCCTAGGCGAGGCGCCCGCCAGTGCGCCTCTCCAGAGGTTTCAACCTCAGACCTCAGACCTCAGACTTCTTGAGAGCCCGAGTGCCGTGCTTGAGCAAGAGCGGCAAATACGCAAACGTGGGTATGTTAATGCGTTGAACGTTAGAAGTTAAGACGCCATGGGGCTTAGGGCCAACGAGGTCTTGGATGGTCCGAGGGCCTTCTCTGCAGAGGCCGGACAAGGGCCGGCTACGGCGCGGCAAGTCTGCCATGTAGAGGCCGGACACGGCACGCACAAGGCACGGGAGAGCTGCCCTGCAGAGGCCGGATACGGCACATACAAGGCACAAGCCATCCCCCCAACAAGGTCCCAAGGAGGATCCCGAGGAGTCCGAGGAGATCCCCGAAGAGTTTCTGAAGGAGTCCGAGGAGATACAGCAGGTGTCCTCTAGTAGCGGCCGGCCCATAGTTTCAAACATGAGGCGTCTTCTGATAGTAGCCGGTCCATGGTGGCTGGCCCATGGTTTCGGGGATCGTGCGTTCACTAGTAGTGGCCGGTCCATCGTTTCAAACATGAGCTCAGGTGGTCTAGAGGTCGACACAAGGGCCGCATAGTGGCCGGCTAATGCACGGCGATCACGTTATCTTATGTTATCTTTAGTGGCCGGCTAATGGCCGGACAGTGCACGGCAACGACTGTGCGCAGAGGCCGGACAAGTAACGCTTAGTGCACGGAAACGACGTTTTTCCAAAGGCCGGACACGGCACATGTAGTGCACGCAAAGTGCCATATGTAAGGCTAACATACTAGTGTAAATAAGTCTTAAGACTTACACATTAAGCATTAAGTCTTATCTTTATTCTTTATGCCAGTATGCGCCATTCAAGTATATTAAGTCTTAAGGCTTAAGGCTTAAGGTATGTACGTGGGTCGTATGTATTATATCTACATGTTATACATTATACGTTATACACACATGCGCGTGGTATGTAGTACTGTCAACACGCGCGCGTATGCCATGTAGTCAACGTAGCCACGTAGCCCGTAGCCCATGGCTCATAGATGCGGGAGGCTGCGAGCTAGGAGCTAGAAGGTAGAAGCGAGGGAGCTAGGGGCTATCAGCTATCAGTCAGATGTTAAGACCTCTAGCATCTAGCCTCTAGCCCTTAAGCCTCAAGCCTCAAGACTTAAGCCTTAAGCCTTAAGCCTTATGGTTGGTGCCCTTATGGCATTATGGCTTGCGGCTTGCGCCTTATGCCTGATGGTTGGTGCCCTGATGGACAATGGACTATGGTTGGCGGTTGGCGCCGCATAAGCGATGGCCTATGCCCTATGCACCCTATGCTGGTACGTGGTATGCTGCGCTATGTGCTATGTGCTATGTGCTATGGTGTATGCTGTATGCTGTGCTATGCACTATGCAATGTGATGTGTGCTATGCGCTGTACGGTGTACGGCATGCGCTTCAATATACCTGGCGTCATTTCGCTAGGGTCTCATGCCTCATCTGCCCCCCATGGCTTCATGGCGTCATGAGCGTCAGAAAGAAATAGCTTATATCTTTTACATGTTATCTTATTGAGTCATAGGCGACCCTCGGGCCATCGGCGCAATATCTGTAAGACCATCTCGTTCTCACAGTTTTCATGTTTTCCTCGGTCGCAGCTGGGGCTCCTCCTCGCTCCACGAGCGCGACGCCGGGCCCCTCGCCCGGGTGAGAAGCTGCGTGCTGCGATGTTGCTGTTGCTGCTTCTGCTCCTCCCCCTCCTCCTCGAGTCCTCCTCCTCCTCCTCCTCCTCCTCCTCCTCCTCCTCCTCCTCCTCCCACTCCCCCCCCTCCCCCCTCGCCGCAAAGCTTTTCACCCGGGGTGCACCGAAACAAAAACAAAAACGCCGCCGCCAACTTTGCGCGGCGACAGGCACGCCACTGTGGGCAGCCCGAAAAGCGGCGAGGGGGGAGGGGGGGAAGAAAGGGGGAGAAGGAGGAGAAGGAGAAGGGGGAGGGCGAGGAAGAGGAGGAAGACGTAGAGGAGGAGGAGGAGAGGGAGGAGGACGAGGAGGAGAACGCTCGGGGGCGAGGAGGAGGAGGAGGACTGGGGGAAGGCGGAGGATCCGAGGAAATCGTGGATTTCCAAAACTCCTCCAAAGTCCAGAGCCGCAGGCCGCGGCGGGACCTCAGGACTTGGGCCTCAGGCCTCAGGCTTGCAATCTGCACGAGTGCAAGATGCAAGAGGCTGGCGGGCTCGATGATCTTCAGGCGTAGTCCCACCACCATACCTACGCTGGAGGCTGGAGGCTGGAGGAGCAGGAGGAGGAGGAGGGGGGCGATAAAGACGAGGAGGAGGCGGAGGAGAGGAAGAGGGGAGGAGAGGTAGGAGGTAGGAGGACAGTTAGGAATTAGGAGGAGCAGGACGAGAAGGAGGAGGAGGAGGAGGGGCAGGAGGAGCAGGGGCAAGAAGCAGGAGGAGAGGGAACGGGCACCTCTTGAAAGAAACACCGCGGCTCGACCCAGTCGAAGTTCCAGATCTTGTAGACGCCATCGCACATCCAGACGACCTGGGCTGCTCCTCCAGATCCTCCCTCCCCCCTTCCCCTTTCCCCCCTCGTCCTCCACCTCCTCCTCCTCCTCCTCCTCCTCTTCCTCTCCATCCTTCAACCCTCCACCTCCCCCCTCTCTCTCCCTCTCCATCCCTCCTCGTCCTCCTTATCCCTTATCCTTTTCCTGCTCCTCCTTCTCCTTCTCCTCCTTCTCCTCCTCCTCTTCCTTCGTCCCTCCTTCATTGCAGGCGACCCCATGGGCCTTCGTCCAGCCCCAGACCGGGTCCGGATAGTACTCAAAGTAGCGCGCGCCCCATTCCTCAGCAGGAGCATGGGGGGCGGGGGGGGGAGGCGGAGAAGGCGGAGGAGTAGGGAGGAGGAGCCGGGTTACGAGGAGGAGAAGGAGGAGGAGGAGGAGAAGGAGGAGGTGGAGGAGGAGGACAAGGATAACGTTGATGAGAAGGAGGATGAAGAGGGGAGGGGGAGGGCCAGGGGCCAGGGGCCAGGGGCCAGGGGCCAGGGGAGGAGGAAAAGGGAAGAGTGCGAGAAGGGAAAGGTGAAGAGGAAAAGAAAAGCAAATGATGATCCTTCACGTACCATTTGCATGGCTCGCTGTAGGTCCAGCGGTGGTTCGAGTTCGTCGTCCACCTCGGGAGGCCGCCCCCCGCCAGCGGCCAGCCCGCCAGCCTCTCCCTCCCCTGCCCCCTGCCCTCGCCCCCATTCTCCCTTCTTCTCTCTCCCAACGTCCTTCCCTCTCTCTCTCTCTCTATCTCCTTTACTCCCCCGACTCCTCCTCCCCCGAACCGCTGCCCCAGCGGGGGCTCAAGGCCAGGCTGGCTTACCTCTGCCCACGCACGAATGCCCACAGCCATGGGCAGAGCGCAGCGCCATGCGCAGAGCGCAGCATGGGCCTGGCGGTGTGCCGCATTGGGCATTGAATGCGCCTCCCCCGCCTCCGCCTAAGTGCCTAAGTCCTAAATCCTAAGTGCCTACCTCCTAAGTCCTAAGATCTCTCTCTCTCTCTCTCTCTCTCTCTCTCTCTCTCTCTCTCTCTACTCTCTCTTCTCTCTCCTCTTCTCTCCCCCCCCTCTCCTCTCTCCTCTCTCCTTCTCTCCTTCTCTCCCGTCTCTCCTCTCTCTCTCCTCTCGCGTCTCTCTCTTCTCTACTCTCTCCTCTCTCTCCTTCTCTCTCTCTCTCTCTCTCTCTCTCTCCTCTCTCTCTCTCTCTCTCTCTCTCTCTCCTCTCTCTCTCTCTCTCTCTCTCTCTCCTCTCTCTCTCTCTCCCTCTCTCTCTCTCTCTCTCTCTCTCTCTCTCATCTCTCTCTCTCTCTCTCTCTCTCTCCCCCCCCCATCCCCCCCAGGGTCTGGGGGAAGAGGGAACAGGTAGGGGTCCGTGAGTTGAGAGTTGAGGGCCCCCCCTGGGCGGGATGGAGGTCAGGGTTGATGGTTGATGGGCCCGCCACTTGGCCCTCTTGTTGCACGGGTGAGTCTGAAGCTCAGCACAGTCGGCGTGATTCCTCTTCTTCGACATCACGTTGGCCCCCTCGATGCTGCGATCCATCGCAGCGCACGCCGGGGGCCCAAGTAAGGACCAGGGGGGTTGCAAGAAAGAAGAGGGGGGAAGGACCAGGAAGCTGACCAAGGGAAGGAGGGAAGGAGGGAGGGAAATGCGGAGGGAAAAGGAAGAGGAGGAAGAAGGAAGAGGTGGAGGAGTCTGAGGAAGAGGGAAGAGAAGTAGTAAACAGTAAACACCCCTTGCTGCTTGCTGAGGCCCCCTCGGAGCAGGGGATCCTACAGGAGCAGGCGGCAGGCGCCGCCAGGCGCGGTCAAGAATCAAGGGCCCTGAGCCCAGAGCCCAGAGATGAATCTTGGGTCTTGGGTCTTGGGCAAAATGCCAATGGCCAACGGCCAACGGAGGGAGGAGAGTGCAGGAGGTGGGGAGGACGAGGAGGAGGAGAAGGAGAAAGAAGAAAGACGACGACAACGGCGACGGCGACGACGACGCTCCCTGAGTCTCCCTTAGGTTAGGCCTTAGGCCTTAGGCCTTAGGCCTTAGGGCCTTAGGCCTTAGGCCTTAGGCCTCAGGCCTCAGGCCTCAGGCCTTAGACCTTAGACCTTAGACCTTAGGACTTAGGACCTAGGACCTAGGACCTTAGGACTTAGGATTTAGGACTTAGGATTTGTGACAGGGGACCCCGCACCTGGGGTGACGGCCCGGAGCGCTCGGGCTGAGCCCCGACTCGTGAACGGGGGATGGAGGGAGGAGTGTGGCGGGGCAGCAGCCGAGCGCAACAAACGATGGAAATCGGTAATGCTGGGCTCTCGGGAAAGGGGTCGAAACCTCCAGGGACTTTCGGGAGAGCGCCGAGACCTCCGAGGGCCCTCGGGAAGGGGTGGAGATCACCACATTGACGCACACCCCGGAAGCCTCCTGACATTATGGATCAAGGATCAAGGGTCGCGGTGACGTGTGGAAGATTCCCACCGCCACCTACCGCCTACCACCTACCACCTACCATCACATTCTCCTTGCCCCTCCTTCTCCTCCTCCTCCTCCTCCTCGCAAGCATGCGCGCGCGCGCCGCGCCCCCGCCTTGCGTAGTGAAGATCTGGTCGAAATATCCTCTTTCTCCTGCTCCTGCCTCCTGCCCCTACTCCTGCTCCCTCCTCTGCCCTCTACCTTTCTACCTATTCCTCCTCCTCCTTCTCGTCCTCCTCCTCTTTCTTCTCCTCCTCCTCCTCCGCCCCTCCTCCTACTTCCAACTCCCCTACCCCCTACCCCCTACTGCTGCTTACTGCCAGGCGCCAGGCGCCAGGCTCTGGCCCGCGCACCCGAGGATCTAGAAGCTAGAAGCCAGAAGCTAGAAGCTAAAAGCTAAGTTGACTGTTCTTTTTCACTTTTGAGATGAGCGCACCGTGCCCCATCCTTCTCATCTCATCATCCCAGATGTCTTGTCATGCATAATGCGTCATGCTCAGACCGTGGAGCATGCATATATAAATGCATAGTGCTTCTCCATTACTGCAAAGCCGCGGGCGTCGTCGGCGATGTTATGCACCACCGCGACGAAGTCCCGCGCCGCTCGGCGCGCGGCACTTATGGCGTGCACCTCCCAGTCCTTCACCTCTCTGTCTGGCCACGACCCCAGCACGAGCAGCCGCTTATAAGTGAGGCGGTGCCCCTTCATGATCTCCGGCCTTGCGGCTGGGGCGCCTCGGCGAACATCCGACCTCCAGCAAGCCCCGCCCTCCCAGCGCCACATCGGGCAGGACGTCGATCCGACGTAACTCTCACCTCCTGCCCGATGGAAGCGGCGCACCGCGTCCCTGACGCGCCACTCGAGCTCGGCGCGCGGCACGCCCACGAGCGGCACCTCGGGCTCGCCGTTGCCCCACAGAGTGATCTCCTGGTACTTCTGGGCCGCCCTGGTCATCACCTCCAGGGCGTCATCCCGCGCCGTCTGCCATATCAGAGCGTCCCTCTCCTCCTTTGGCAACCTCGGCGCCCAGCGGACGCTGGACGACCAACCAGCCTCGTTCCACAAGCGCGGGCCCGCAAGAGCCGGCGATCGCACGACCGTTTCCGCCGGCGGCGCTGGCGTGCGCGCGCGTCGCCGCGGACTCTTGCTCCTCCCCTTTGCATTCGCAACAGCGGGCTGAGCCGCCGCGGGCTCGACCCCAGCCGTCGCCGCTGGCCTCGGCCACGACGTCGCACGGGCTGGGCCCGTCGTACTGGCAGCGGCCGAACGCGTAGCACATGGTGAACCCGTCGCACTGGCACAGGCCGAACCCGTCGCACTGGCAGTGGCCGAACCTGTCGAACATGCTGAACCCGTCGCACTGGCGCTGGCCGAGAGCGTCGCACAGGCTGGGCCCGTCGCAGTGGCAACAGCCGAACGCGTCGCAGAGGATGAACCCGTCGCACTGGCAGTGGCCGAACGCGTCGCACAGGATGAAGGGCCCGTCGCACTGGCATTGGCCGAACGCGTCGCACAGGAAGAACCCGTCGCACTGGCAGTGGCCGAACGCGTCGCACAGTATGAACCCGTCGCACTGGCAGTGTCCGAACCAGTCGCGCCTGACCGACCCGTCTCAGCGGCAACAGCAAAGCCCGTCGCAGGGAATGGACCCGTCGCACTGGTGGAAGCCGAACCTGTCGCACGCGACGAACCCGTCGCACTGGCCCTCGCCGAACCCGTCGCACGCGACGACTCCGTCGAAGTAGCCGAAAGCCACAGCCGCGACGATCCACCCACGCCGTCGTCGAACAGAAGTTCGTCGAAGGTCAATCGTTGATCGCCGTCGATGCTCACCAGTTGTTCAGCCAGCCGTCCGGGATCTCCCCACCAGGGCAGCATCGCAGCATCGCTTCGACTTGGGATCCGTGCAAGCTGCAAGCTTGAGCCAAAATGACTACGCATGATGGGTAATGCGGTAATGCGGTAATGCGGGCGCGCAGGCCACTCTGGGGGGAGCTCTCCTCGTCGAGCTGGCTGCATGTAAGATTTTAGGGCCACGGTGGCTACAGATTACAGATTACAGTGTACAGGTCGGCCCTCTTTCCCACCAGCCCCAGAACTCTGGAATCTCGGGCGCTCGGGTCATCTCAGGGTCTCGGGAAGGGGTCGAGACTTCCTGGGGCTCTCGGGAAAGTGTCGAGACCTCCAGGGGCTCTCGGGTTGGGGGGCGGGGGTTGGGGTCGAGACTTCCCGGGGCTCTCGGGAAGGGGTCGAGATCACCATGTAGCATGTAGCATGCAACATGTAGCCTGTAGCCTGTAGACAGATGCCATATAGACATATAGAATATAGACGCATGATGACGCATGTACCATATATTTACTTCGAAGGCCCCCAGGAAGTAAGGATCAAGGGTCAAGGGTCGCAGGGACGCGCACGAGATTCCCCCCGCCACCAACCGCCTACTGGCCTACCACCTACCATCATATTATTCATTATTCCTCACCATCCTCCTCCGCCTCCTCGTGAGCAAGCAGCAAGCGCGCGCGCCCCGCCCGCGGCCTGCGTGGAGAAGATCAGGTCGTAATATCCTCCTTCTCCTGCTCCTGCTCCTGCGCTCTTCCCCATCCTCCTCCTCCTCCTCACAGCTCCTAGCTCCTAGCTCCTAGCTTCCTAGCTCCTCGCTCCTGGCTCTTCCTCCTCCTCCTCCTCCTCCTCCTCCTCCTGCCTCCGACCCGAGGAGAATGAGAAGCAGAGGGCAGAGGGCGACAACAGGAAGAAGCCAGGGGTTCCACTCAGGAGAGGCTAGCGGCTAGCAGCTAGCAGCCAGCAGCGGATTGGGGATTGGTGAATGGCGATGGCCGAGGGAAGAGCACGAGAAAGGGGGTGAGAGGGTCTGCAGTCTGCACGGCTCAGCGCTCACGTGGCAACGCCCTATCTTCGCACCCCTGCTCTTCCATTATTTGTTGCCCCCTATAATTTTACAGTTGCACCCCTGATATTATCTCCTATGCCCTATGCATCATCTCTTGTGGCTTATGTTATATGCTATATGTTGCATGCCATATGATATATGTTATAGTTCTCTATGCACTTTCTCGTTGCGCGTAGCCTGGCGGAAGTGGTGAAGCCGACAATCCACACAGAGTTGCAGTACTTATCCTCGCACCCCTGCAACACTTATATCATTCTTGTTGGGAGTTAACCTCCGACCTCCGAGCTCGTCACCCGCCCTCTCTCGTCGCCCTCCGAATCCTCAGCATCCTACTCCCCATCACCCACCTCCTCCTTATCATCATCACCATTCCCCGCTAATCGCTAATCGCTACTTGGTAATCCTCCCCAGCCTCCACTGACCACTGACCACTGACCCCATAATCACCGCTGTCCACGTTTTGTCCGGCGCTGCCGGGTCCGTGGCGACCTAAAGGCCGCAAGATCTGCATCTATTATGCGGTAAGTGCCCGGCGCTGCCGGGTCCGTGGCGACCTAAAGGCCGCAAGAGCGAAGCAACGAAGATGTGAGAGCCGCGCGTGGTTTGTACACAGCGGCAAAAGGCAAAAGGCAAGGGGCCGCGGGTTGCGGGGTGCAGGGGTGGCAGGATGTCAGTCGGACATCAAGACGCTTTGTTTCGAGAGGGCCTCCAGCTTGTCTGCCATGGTCTCCACAGCGCGCTTGCTCCTCGCGAGGTCGCTCTCGATCTGGCTCTGCTTGTCCCGCAAGGCGTCGTTCTCAAGGAGAAGCACCGCCTCGCTCTTGCTCTTGTCACGCCTCAGCTCAGAGAAGTCGGACTGCAGCTGGCGGCATGTGTCAGAGACGATGGGCACTGTCTTCTGGAGCTCGCCCAACTGGTGCGTCATCCTCCCATGGTCGGTCTGCAACGTGCTGACGGCAGCGATGGTCTTCTTGCTGACGGACTCAAGCTTCTCCAAGGCCCCGGCAGTGTCTGCAAGTTCAGACGTGAGTTTGGACTGGTCGCTCTGCAGAGCGCTGATGGCATCGTTGGACGTCTTCAGAGCGGACTCGAGCTTCTTGGTGGCCTGGTCGTCCACGAGGGCTGTCTGCATGGTCTTGATCGCCTCGCGGGCTGTCTGCATGTCCTCCTGTAGGCGGGACTGCTGGTCTGTAAGCTCAAGGATAGACTTCTTCATCGTCGACTCAGTTCCGATGACCTTCTTCACGGCCTCGATCGCCTCTGAATGGCGGCAGGCCATCTCAGCCATATTCATTTTGGCGTTGTGCAGCCCGTCGGTGACCTCCTTCACCTGGGACTGGAGCGTGTTAATCTGCGCCTCGGTGCGCAGCTTGTCGGCAACCTGCGCATCGGTAGCCTCCTTCACGTCGGACTTGACCTTGTTGATCGATTCCGTCAGCGCCGCAGACGTTGCCGCGATTGCCGCAGACGTTGCCGCGACCCCCGAGAGTTCCCCACGCACTTTAAAGATCTCCTCGTAGACGGCAGCAAGATTATCCTCGTAGCTGTTGCTGCTGACGCCCATGGGGTAGTTGCCGCTGGCGCCGTTGCCACCGCTGCCGCCCGGGCCCATGCCAGTGGCATTGTTCTTGCCCTTGCCCTTGGGGTCGGTCTTGCCCTTGCCCTTGGGGTCGGAGGCGCTCTTGCCCTTGCCCTTGGGGTCGGAGGAGTTTTGCCAATTCCATTGGGGTTGGAGACTCCCGCCGCCATTCGTCGCCTGGCCCTTGCTCGTGCCCTTGGCGTCGGAGGGGCCGCCCCCTGGCCCCTGGTCTTGTGGGTGGGCCATGTGGGCACCCGCCCTTGCGAGCCACGGGTCCCCGCCGGGCTGGCCCTGGTCATCGTCGGTCGGCGGGGTGAACTCATCCCAGCGATGCGCAGGATTCGGTCGCTGCGAACCCTCATCGATGACGATGTTGTTCTGCTCGCACCACCTCCAGACTTTGTTAATGTGAGTTTGTTTGGTCAAGTGCCCTTTATCCTGCACTGGTTGTTTGCAGGGCCTGCACTCGTACATCTTCCACTCAGGCTTGAACTTAAACCACGAACCCTCCTTCAGCTCGCCATTGGAGGTGTACAGCTCGGGAGATGGAGGAATCATAGCGGCTATGGGCTATAGGCTACAGTCGCCCGTCGCACGCCACTTGCTGGCGAGGCCGCGGGAATGCGCGCGCACTCCTGTGAAGCCAAACGGCTACAATGGCTACGGAGGAACCATAGTCGGCCTGATGCCTGATGCCACATCGTGGCAATACTGGTTCAGGAGTTCAGGACACGGTCACTGGTGACTGGCCATCGTGGCAGACTGGCCCGATGAGGGGGTCCCGAGGAGGGGCTCCCTCCCTCCTCCTCCTCTCGCCCTTTCCCCTTTCCCCTCCCTCCGACCCCTCCAATCCCCCATCCCTCCCCACCCACAGCCCAAGGCCCAAGGCCCAAGGCCCAAGGCCCACCCGAGGCCCGAGGCCCATGTCCCAAAGCCCCACAGGGAATCCCACCCAGGCCCCCAAGGCCCCGAGGCCACCAATTTCGGCACACCCTTCGCACGTTTCGTTGGCCGTTGGCCCGATGGGGAGCTCCGCCCAAAAGCCTCATGGGAGAGAAAAGGAAGAGGAGGAGGAAGACGAGGACGAGGCGGAGGATCAGGAGGATCAGGAGATCAGGAGGGGCATACGGGCATAGGGTGGGCATAGGGCATAGGGCACAGGGTATAGGGGGAGGGCGTAAGGTGTAGCGGTGTAGGTTGTAGGGTGTAGGGTGTAGGAGGTAGGAGGTAGGGGGGTGGGAAGGAGGAGGGTAGGATGTCAGTGCGGACGGCGGGTGGCCGTCGGCCCGCGCGTTCGCGGGCGGCCAGCGCCCCCCGGCCCCGCTCGGCGCTCGGGCCTGGTCGTACAGCAGAAACAGCTCGTCGAAGTAGAAGAGCGAGTGCGAGGCCACGGCGAAATAAGAGTAAGGGCGCAGGATCACCCATCAGGGCTCTGTTGCACACCCAGATCCATTTTCCCAGGCCGTGAGGGTAAGGCCAGACTCGAGGCCGCTAAGCGCTATGCGCTAAGCTCGAGGATGGTCTGCGTGCGCTGCGGTGCTAGAGCAGGTGCCATCATATCCATCTATGAGCCACCTCACGAGAACCCTGTGCACAGCCTCTACGGGTTCTTTACCGCACCTCCAACCCCTGGTCCTGGAGCACCGCTCCTTATGCTGGGGATTCGTACATAGAGCACTTGCAACGTACGTGTCATTCATGCGCGGGTGAATCTCTCCAGTAGTCTTCCCATATTCGTCGTAGACGAGGAGTATCCTTCGGTAAGGAACAACAAAGCGGTCCAGCGTGTCATCGGCGAGTACTGCTTCTGCGTCCTCCCTTATATGTCGCTCTTTACCCTTTGGCTTAGCTTTCGCCTTAGCCTTAGCCTTACCTTTCGCCTTCGGGTGGGCCGCTCCTTCGTCTCCTCCTCTCCCTCGGCCTCTTCCTCTGCCTCTGCCTCCTCTGCGTCCTCCAGCTGGCTGAGAAGCCTTAGGGTCGCCCCGGCTGTCCGAGTCGGTGTCGGAGCTGGAAGACGAGGAGGAGCTGCTGGGGTCCGCAATATCATTCATCTCGTGGCCGACCTGCAGATCGTCTAGTGCAGCCTCGGCGTGAATATTCTCCAAAATCTCCTTAGCCGCTGGGCTCAGTAGCGCATCCTCATGATCGGACTCGCTCTCCTCGGACTCGGCCTCCCCCGGCGCCGCGGCAGCTGGCGCCGCTGGCGCCGCTGCCACTGGCCTCGCTGAAGAGGCGGGAGCGCCTCCCGCGCCCTTCTCCTTCGCACCCGCCTGGCGGGGGCGAGCGCCCGCGCGATCCGCGATCCCGCTCATGTCATCAAACAGGTCGTCCTCGTCGCCGGCATTACCATGTTCAGGTTTCTCCTGATGGCCCTTCTTCAAGGCTGCCATCTCCTCCAGCATCGCGCTCTTCAAGGTCACTGGTGCTTCGACGCCCGTGATGGTGAGGCGCATGAGACTGTTAATCTGGTAGGAGCACTTCTTCGCGACGATATCAGCCACTTCGTTCTCGACTTGGCCCGTCACTGCCAAGCCATGAAACAATTCGACATCTGTAAAAATTCCAAACTGTCTTTCTGGGACTGCATGTCTGGGGCAAGCACCATCTCAACGTTCCATGGCCGATTCCGATCAAGGGTGATATCTTCGGCCTGCCGGTTGTCCACAGGCTTCATTCGAACAAAAACGAACTCTTTGTTACCAGTGCGTTTGGCAATGTATTGCGCAGACGCTACCATGCAGACTGCGTGGCCAGCTCTCCCATCGGCCATCTCCACGCCGAAGACAAACACCGAGGTGACGTCAGCATTTTTCGCAAACAACGCGCTGAAAGCCTCGGCAATGGGGAAGCCGCTGGCATATGCGCGGCGGCATGTATGACCGCACACATGGTCG
>CAUYUJ010018804.1:219244-253823 GCA_963575745.1 Prorocentrum cordatum | reverse complement strand
CTGGAGCGCCATCTGCCGAGAAGAGCTCGTCGTGCAAGAACTGTTTCATCGGCAACCGGATCAGAGGGGTCCGCTTCACAGTGGAAATCAATCCCTGGATGTCAGCAACACTCACGCTGCTCTCTTTCAGAATGTCTTTCCTGACCATGACGATGAAGATCCTGCGCCGCCTCATGGGGAGGCCCGCAGAGCGGGCGTCCATGTGGAAAACAGTGTGTTCGTAATCTGGAAGCTGAGCCAAGGCATGGTTGAACTTCTTGGCACGCCCATGCAATATGTAGTCCAAGGGGGTGCGCCACTTCAACTTGGAGTCTAACTTCTTGGTGATCCCCTCCACATTCTCGAGTATGATAATTTTCGGTTTGGGCGCATCCGGCTTCTGGAGAAACTTCGCCAGGATAAAGACAGGCTTGGCTTCGGCGTGGTCGAATGGGTTGTAATGATCGGCCCATCTCATTATATTGAGGGTGCTGAAGGGAGTGCAAGGGAAGCCCATGACGAGCAGGTCGAGGGGGCCAGGGTGCATGTAGGCGTCGCACTTGCATTCGCAGATCGCGCAGTGAGCTGATGGTTGGAGCAGGTCCTCCACGTCCGAGTAGAAGTGGTATGGCGGCCAGTTGGCTATTATGAAAGACTCCGCATGCTTCGACAGGTCGATGCCTCAGTTGCCAAAGGCGTAAATTCAAACAAGGCGTTTGACGCGATCAGTCAGGGGGCGGGAAGGATGGAGGATGGAGGACGGGGAAGGACGCATGGGGGAGGGAGGAGAGAGCAGGGAGCAAAGGGGTTGGAGGTTGGGGGTTGGACGTTGGAGGAGGAGGAGGAGGAGCCCTCCCTCCCACTTTCTTGTTCCTCTCTTCTTCCACTTCTACCCTCTCCCTCCCTTTCCCCCCTCCCTCCCCCCCCATCCTCGCTCCTACGCGATATTATGTCTTCTTTCCTCCTCCAACCTCCAAGCTTCTCATGATCAATATTCGCCCTTTCTCCTTCCTCGCCTTTCCCTGTTCCCTACTCCCTATTCCTCATCCTTCTCACCCTCCTCCTCCACTTCCTCTCATTCGCATCCTCCCTCTCATCCTCCTGCGTGAGCGGCCTCCTTGGGCTCTCAGATATTGGACCCATTTTTTTTGTTGTCGGGCCTGTCTGCTATCTGGTGGCTGTTTTGTTGATGAGGGTTCGGTGGATACGGTGGCTGGCCTGGGGCCTGGTACTTGGGGACGCGTTTCGCTTTTGGCTGTCCTGGCCCCTCCCCCCCTCCCTCTCCCCCTCCTGATCCAGGGCCGCGTTCGCCACATCAGGTCCGCATGGGTCTGAGGATCTGAGGTCTGAGGGTATGAGGCCTGAAGTCTGAAGTCTGAGGTCTGAGGTCTGAGGGGCGCTGATGACGCCAAGGCGCCAGAAGGCATAAGGTATAAGGCATAAGGTTCGAGGTCTAAGGTCTAAGGTTCGGGCTGTAGATCAAGTCAACTCGGTCGCCCAAGACCTTGTGCAAGGCGTGCGCCGCGCTATCTGTGCCCGAGCACGCTGTGGCCATGCGAATCTGCCTCCCCCCCAGGTGATCGTCCAGCTCGCCCTCGCCTGGGATCTTGAGGACCTGCTTCAAGGCGCGTGGCCATTCTCTCCAATCCATATCCATGAAATCATCCACCGTGCCGTCATCCTCTGTACGATGGCCCACGAAGCTGTCATCGTCATCACTTATTATTGTCGCAACGTCTTCAGCAACGACGGGGCTGGACTGCGGTGACCTCCGGGTCTGTCAGGCTTCTTCTGCACCCAGGGTCGGGGGATTTGTCTCCTATGTCCCAGAGACGGCTCCCAGATCTCCAAGTTGGATGTTAGAGGTTAGACGTTAGACTGTGTTAGACTGTTAGACGTTAGACATTAGAGATTAGAGATTAGATCGTGGGATGTTAGGTTTTGAGATCTCCATTTCACTGAGCTGACAGTTCACGTTCACTCGTCGAAGCCTTGCGACCCTCGGGCGGCAACGCAACTCTCTGGGGCTCTGGGGGTGTGTGGGGGAGGGTGGGCGGGGGTTGGGTGGGTGGGTGGGGGGGGTTCGGGGTTTCGGCTCAGGGCTTAAAGTCTAGGATCTAGGGTCTAGGGGTCTAGGGGTCAGGGGTTGGGGGGTAGGGCTTACTGCTTACTGCTTACTGCTTGAGCCTTAAGTCTTAAGGCTTGAGACTTACGGCATATGGGGCCCAGAGCCTAGAGCCTCGGGCGTAGCCCCAAGACCCTAGACCCCAGACCCTAGACCCCTAGACCCTAGACCCCATAGACCCTGGACCCTAGACCCTAGACTCTAGACCCCGAGACCCGAACCCTAGACCCTAGACCCTAAACCCTAGACCCTAGCCCCTAGCCCCTAGGTGCCTAGATGCCTGGATCCTAGATCCTAAATCCTGAACTCCTACATCCTACAGCGCAGATCCTACATCTTAGCTCTTAGACTCTCAGACACGAGAAACTAGACAATAGACATTATACGACATAGCCTATTGCCTATAGAGACCCCATGAGACCCCTAGACCCTAGATCCTATGTCCTACATCTTAGAGTCCAAGAGCCCAGGAATTAAGGGCCTAGGGCCTAGGGCCCAGGGCCTAGGGCCTAGGGCCTAGGTGCCTAGGTCATAAGGCCTAGGGCCTAGGGGGCTCGAGCCTAGAGCCTAGAGGCCTAGAGCCTAGCGCCTAGCCGCTTAGCCGCTTAGCTGCTTTGCGCTTGGTCCCTAGCCCTTAGCCCTTTGCCCTTTGCCCCTGGCCCTTAGCCCTTAGTCCTTCGTCTAAGGTCTAAGGTCTAAGGCATAAGTTCTAAGGTCTAAGGTCTAGGGTTTAAGGTTTAAGGCCTAGGTGCCCAGGTGCCGAGGGCCTCCGGGGCGCCAGGGACATAGGTAACATATCAATGGTTGGAAATTCGGGGTTAGGGATTCATGATTTGTGTCAGAGTGCTAAATGTTAAAGGTTAAAGGCGATTAGGTAAGTAGGTAAGGGGCGAGGGGGAAGAGGCCGGAGGTTAGAAGGTTGAAGGTTGGAGATCAGAGATTAGAGAATAGGAAGGGTTCGGAGGTTAGAGGTTAGAGGGTTAGAGGTCAGAGGTTTGAGGACATCTGACTCTGGGCTTTGGGCTGTGGCGGGGTGCCCTGGCCCAGAGGCCCAGGGCAGGGAGGGGGTGGAGGGTTACTTTACGCTTTTTCGCATTGCGTTGGCGGGTCCAAGGGCTAGGGGCTAGGAGCCAGGAGCGAGGAAAAGCTAGGAGCTAGGAGCTAGAAGCAAGAAGCTCGGTGGCGGTGTTGTGGGGGAGCGAGGCTGCTTACGTGGGCGGATCCAGGGCCCAGGGGCAGGGGGGGGGTCGGCGGCGTTTGCGTCGGCCAGTCCAGGGTCCGGGGGCTGGGCTGGGAGCGGGCGGGGTTCTGCGGGAGTAGTGATCCCATCGGCTGGTCCAGTCCTGGGTCCAGGATCCAGGAGCTGGGAGGGCGCTCAGCGGCCTCCGAGGGCATCCCTAAACCTCATGACCTAAACTGCATGCCCCAAACTCCGAAACATCGAGGGTGGTGCGAGGGCATCCCCAAAACTCGCCCCCGCGACCTCGCGTTTTGAGGATGGTGGCGAGGGCATCCCCAAAACTCGCCCTTGCGATCCCGAGTTTGGGTCATGGCCAATCCCTGAAACATTCGCATAAACTCGCAGCAGGCCGGCCTCTATTAGGGCACGCCCCGAACTCCCATGCCCCCCCGGGGCGGCCGCGCCGCATCGATGAAACTCCTTGTGGGTTCGGCCAGTTTGGACGATCATTCCCTGATCTGGCGACCTGGCCCCAGCGGCGTCGTCAGCATCGGAGTCTCCCCCATCGCTGCATGCAAGGCCTCGCAACTCCCCCTCCGACGCGTCCGACATCGCGCTGGAGCTGGCCAGCGGCTCGCGCGGCCGCGTCGCCCAGGCCCCAGCCCCCAGCCCCCGAGGGAGGGGGGGAAGTGAGGAGAAAGGAGAGAGAGGGAGAGAGAGAGAGAGAGAGAGAGAGAGAGAGAGAGAGAGAGAGAGAGAGAGAGAGAGAGAGAGAGAGAGAGAGAGAGAGAGAGAGACAGAGAGAGAGAGAGAGAGGGAGAGGGATGGGGCAGGTTGCCAGGAGGGAGGGGTTCCAGAAATGAAGGGGGTCTGGAGATCAGGAGGGGGGCCGAGGAGGGAGGCAGCGAGGGGGGCCTCAGAGCCTAAGAGGGAGGGTCGAGAAGGCGGAAAAGGGCGCTGGAGTCAGGAGGAGCGGGGAGGGGCCAGAAGGGAAGAGCCTAGGCGAGGCGCCCGCCAGTGCGCCTCTCCAGAGGTTTCAACCTCAGACCTCAGACCTCAGACTTCTTGAGAGCCCGAGTGCCGTGCTTGAGCAAGAGCGGCAAATACGCAAACGTGGGTATGTTAATGCGTTGAACGTTAGAAGTTAAGACGCCATGGGGCTTAGGGCCAACGAGGTCTTGGATGGTCCGAGGGCCTTCTCTGCAGAGGCCGGACAAGGGCCGGCTACGGCGCGGCAAGTCTGCCATGTAGAGGCCGGACACGGCACGCACAAGGCACGGGAGAGCTGCCCTGCAGAGGCCGGATACGGCACATACAAGGCACAAGCCATCCCCCCAACAAGGTCCCAAGGAGGATCCCGAGGAGTCCGAGGAGATCCCCGAAGAGTTTCTGAAGGAGTCCGAGGAGATACAGCAGGTGTCCTCTAGTAGCGGCCGGCCCATAGTTTCAAACATGAGGCGTCTTCTGATAGTAGCCGGTCCATGGTGGCTGGCCCATGGTTTCGGGGATCGTGCGTTCACTAGTAGTGGCCGGTCCATCGTTTCAAACATGAGCTCAGGTGGTCTAGAGGTCGACACAAGGGCCGCATAGTGGCCGGCTAATGCACGGCGATCACGTTATCTTATGTTATCTTTAGTGGCCGGCTAATGGCCGGACAGTGCACGGCAACGACTGTGCGCAGAGGCCGGACAAGTAACGCTTAGTGCACGGAAACGACGTTTTTCCAAAGGCCGGACACGGCACATGTAGTGCACGCAAAGTGCCATATGTAAGGCTAACATACTAGTGTAAATAAGTCTTAAGACTTACACATTAAGCATTAAGTCTTATCTTTATTCTTTATGCCAGTATGCGCCATTCAAGTATATTAAGTCTTAAGGCTTAAGGCTTAAGGTATGTACGTGGGTCGTATGTATTATATCTACATGTTATACATTATACGTTATACACACATGCGCGTGGTATGTAGTACTGTCAACACGCGCGCGTATGCCATGTAGTCAACGTAGCCACGTAGCCCGTAGCCCATGGCTCATAGATGCGGGAGGCTGCGAGCTAGGAGCTAGAAGGTAGAAGCGAGGGAGCTAGGGGCTATCAGCTATCAGTCAGATGTTAAGACCTCTAGCATCTAGCCTCTAGCCCTTAAGCCTCAAGCCTCAAGACTTAAGCCTTAAGCCTTAAGCCTTATGGTTGGTGCCCTTATGGCATTATGGCTTGCGGCTTGCGCCTTATGCCTGATGGTTGGTGCCCTGATGGACAATGGACTATGGTTGGCGGTTGGCGCCGCATAAGCGATGGCCTATGCCCTATGCACCCTATGCTGGTACGTGGTATGCTGCGCTATGTGCTATGTGCTATGTGCTATGGTGTATGCTGTATGCTGTGCTATGCACTATGCAATGTGATGTGTGCTATGCGCTGTACGGTGTACGGTATGCGCTTCAATATACCTGGCGTCATTTCGCTAGGGTCTCATGCCTCATCTGCCCCCCATGGCTTCATGGCGTCATGAGCGTCAGAAAGAAATAGCTTATATATTTTACATGTTATCTTATTGAGTCATAGGCGATAGGGGATAGGGGATAGGGCAAAGGGCATAGGGCATAGGGCACGAAATATAAAGCTTCCCAGCAGACAGCCTTACTGCCTAAGGCCTAAGACCTAAGAGCCTAGGGGCCTAAGGGCCTACGGCCTGGGGCCTAGGGCCTCGGGCCTAGTGCCTAGTCCCTAGTCCCTAGTCCATGGTGTTGGGTGTTGGGGGCCCTCGCACGTCCTAGTTGCTTAAGGCTCAAGGGATGGACGCGGCATCTTCAAATATGGGGACAACGCAACCCTCGGGCCATCGGCGCAATATCTGTAAGACCATCTCGTTCTCACAGTTTTCATGTTTTCCTCGGTCGCAGCTGGGGCTCCTCCTCGCTCCACGAGCGCGACGCCGGGCCCCTCGCCCGGGTGAGAAGCTGCGTGCTGCGATGTTGCTGTTGCTGCTTCTGCTCCTCCCCCTCCTCCTCGAGTCCTCCTCCTCCTCCTCCTCCTCCTCCTCCCACTCCCCCCCCTCCCCCCTCGCCGCAAAGCTTTTCACCCGGGGTGCACCGAAACAAAAACAAAAACGCCGCCGCCAACTTCGCGCGGCGACAGGCACGCCACTGTGGGCAGCCCGAAAAGCGGCGAGGGGGGAGGGGGGGGAGAAAGGGGGAGAAGGAGGAGAAGGAGAAGGGGAGGGTGAGGAAGAGGAGGAAGACGTAGAGGAGGAGGAGGAGGAGAGGGAGGAGGACGAGGAGGAGAACGCTCGGGGGCGAGGAGGAGGAGGAGGAGGACTGGGGGAAGGCGGAGGATCCGAGGAAATCGTGGATTTCCAAAACTCCTCCAAAGTCCAGAGCCGCAGGCCGCGGCGGGACCTCAGGACTTGGGCCTCAGGCCTCAGGCCTCAGGCTTGCAACCTGCACGAGTGCAAGATGCAAGAGGCTGGCGGGCTCGATGATCTTCAGGCGTAGTCCCACCACCATGCCTACGCTGGAGGCTGGAGGCTGGAGGAGCAGGAGGAGGAGGCGGGGGGCGATAAAGACGAGGAGGAGGCGGAGGAGAGGAAGAGGGGAGGAGAGGTAGGAGGTAGGAGGACAGTTAGGAATTAGGAGGAGCAGGACGAGAAGGAGGAGGAGGAGGAGGGGCAGGAGGAGCAGGGGCAAGAAGCAGGAGGAGAGGGAACGGGCACCTCTTGAAAGAAACACCGCGGCTCGACCCAGTCGAAGTTCCAGATCTTGTAGACGCCATCGCACATCCAGACGACCTGGGCTGCTCCTCCAGATCCTCCCTCCCCCCTTCCCCTTTCCCCCCTCGTCCTCCACCTCCTCCTCCTCCTCCTCCTCCTCTTCCTCTCCATCCTTCAACCCTCCACCTCCCCCCTCTCTCTCCCTCTCCATCCCTCCTCGTCCTCCTTATCCCTTATCCTTTTCCTGCTCCTCCTTCTCCTTCTCCTCCTTCTCCTCCTCCTCTTCCTTCGTCCCTCCTTCATTGCAGGCGACCCCATGGGCCTTCGTCCAGCCCCAGACCGGGCCCGGATAGTACTCAAAGTAGTGCGCGCCCCATTCCTCAGTAGGAGTAGGGGAGCGGGGGGGGGGAGGCGGAGAAGGCGGAGGAGTAGGGAGGAGGAGCCGGGTTACGAGGAGGAGAAGGAGGAGGAGGAGGAGAAGGAGGAGGTGGAGGAGGAGGACAAGGATAATGTTGATGAGAAGGAGGATGAAGAGGGGGGGGGGAGGGCCAGGGGCCAGGGGCCAGGGGCCAGGGGCCAGGGGAGGAGGAAAAGGGAAGAGCGCGAGAAGGGAAAGGTGAAGAGGAAAAGAAAAGCAAATGATGATCCTTCACGTACCATTTGCATGGCTCGCTGTAGGTCCAGCGGCGGTTCGAGTTCGTCGCCCACCTCGGGAGGCCGCCCCCCGCCAGCGGCCAGCCCGCCAGCCTCTCCCTCCCCTGCCCCCTGCCCTCGCCCCCATTCTCCCTTCTCCTCTCTCCCAACGTCCTTCCCTCTCTCTCTCTCTCTCTCTCTCTCTCTCTCTCTCTCTCTCTCTCTCTCTCTCTCTCTCTCTCTCTCTCTCTCTCTCTCTCTCTCTATCTCCTTTACGTCCCCGGCTCCCCCTCCCCCGAACCGCTGCCCCAGCGGGGGCTCAAGGCCAGGCTGGCTTACCTCTGCCCACGCACGAATGCCCGCAGCCATGGGCAGAGCGCAGCGCCATGCGCAGAGCGCAGCATGGGCCTGGCGGTGCGCCGCATTGGGCATTGAATGCGCCTCCCCCGCCTCCGCCTAAGTGCCCTACAGTGGCCTCTCTCTCTATCATCTCTCTCTCCCTTCTCTCCTTCTCTCTTCCTCTCCTTCTCATCCTTCTCTCCTTCTCTCTCCGTCTCTCTCTCTCTCTCTCTCTCCTCCTCCTCTATCTCTCTCTCTCTCTCCTCTCTCTCTCTCTCTCTCTCTCTCTCTCTCTCTCTCTCTCTCTCTCTCTCTCTCTCTCTCTCTCTCTCTCTCTCTCTCTCTCTCTCTCTCTCTCCTTCTCTCCTTCTCTCTCTCTCTCTCTCTCTCTCCCCCCCATCCCCCCCAGGGTCTGGGGGAAGAGGGAACAGGTAGGGGTCCGTGAGTTGAGAGTTGAGGGCCCCCCCTGGGCGGGATGGAGGTCAGGGTTGATGGTTGATGGGCCCGCCACTTGGCCCTCTTGTTGCACGGGTGAGTCTGAAGCTCAGCGCAGTCGGCGCGATTCCTCTTCTTCGACATCACGTTGGCCCCCTCGATGCTGCGATCCATCGCAGCGCACGCCGGGGGCCCAAGTAAGGACCAGGGGGGTTAAGAAAGAAGAGGGGGGAAGGACCAGGAAGCTGACCAAGGGAAGGAGGGAAGGAGGGAGGGAAATGCGGAGGGAAAAGGAAGAGGAGGAAGAAGGAAGAGGTGGAGGAGTCTGAGGAAGAGGGAAGAGGAGTAGTAAACAGTAAACACCCCTTGCTGCTTGCTGAGGCCCCCTCGGAGCAGGGGATCCTACAGGAGCAGGCGGCAGGCGCCACCAGGCGCGGTCAAGAATCAAGGGCCCTGAGCCCAGAGCCCAGAGATGAATCTTGGGTCTTGGGTCTTGGGCAAAATGCCAATGGCCAACGGCCAACGGAGGGAGGAGAGTGCAGGAGGTGGGGAGGACGAGGAGGAGGAGAAGGAGAAAGAAGAAAGACGACGACAACGGCGACGGCGACGACGACGCTCCCTGAGTCTCCCTTAGGTTAGGCCTTAGGCCTTAGGCCTTAGGCCTTAGGGCCTTAGGCCTTAGGCCTCAGGCC
Source organism: Prorocentrum cordatum (assembly GCA_963575745.1). NCBI lineage: Eukaryota > Dinophyceae > Prorocentrales > Prorocentraceae > Prorocentrum > Prorocentrum cordatum. The sequence continues at coordinate 244,731 of CAUYUJ010018804.1, read as the reverse complement.
TCAGGCCTCAGGCCTTAGACCTTAGACCTTAGACCTTAGACCTTAGGACTTAGGACCTAGGACCTAGGACCTTAGGACTTAGGATTTAGGACTTAGGATTTGTGACAGGGGACCCCGCACCTGGGGTGGCGGCCCGGAGCGCTCGGGCTGAGCCCTGACTCGTGAACGGGGGATGGAGGGAGGAGTGTGGCGGGGCAGCAGCCGAGCGCAACAAACGATGGAAATCGGTAATGTTGGGCTCTCGGGAAAGGGGTCGAAACCTCCAGGGACTTTCGGGAGAGCGCCGAGACCTCCGAGGGCCCTCGGGAAGGGGTGGAGATCACCACATTGACGCACACCCCGGAAGCCTCCTGACATTATGGATCAAGGATCAAGGGTCGCGGTGACGTGTGGAAGATTCCCACCACCACCTACCGCCTACCACCTACCACCTACCATCACATTCTCCTTACCCCTCCTTCTCCTCCTCCTCCTCCTCCTCGCAAGCATGCGCGCGCGCGCCGCGCCCCCGCCTTGCGTAGTGAAGATCTGGTCGAAATATCCTCTTTCTCCTGCTCCTGCCTCCTGCCCCTACTCCTGCTCCCTCCTCTGCCCTCTACCTTTCTACCTATTCCTCCTCCTCCTCCTCGTCCTCCTCCTCTTTCTTCTCCTCCTCCTCCTCCTCCGCCCCGCCTCCCACTTCCAACTCCCCTACCCCCTACCCCCTACTGCTGCTTACTGCCAGGCGCCAGGCGCCAGGCTCTGGCCCGCGCACCCGAGGATCTAGAAGCTAGAAGCCAGAAGCTAGAAGCTAAAAGCTAAGTTGACTGTTCTTTTTCACTTTTGAGATGAGCGCACCGTGCCCCATCCTTCTCATCTCATCATCCCAGATGTCTTGTCATGCATAATGCGTCATGCTCAGACCGTGGAGCATGCATATATAAATGCATAGTGCTTCTCCATTACTGCAAAGCCGCGGGCGTCGTCGGCGATGTTATGCACCACCGCGACGAAGTCCCGCGCCGCTCGGCGCGCGGCACTTATGGCGTGCACCTCCAAGTCCTTCACCTCTCTGTCTGGCCACGACCCCAGCACGAGCAGCCGCTTATAAGTGAGGCGGTGCCCCTTCATGATCTCCGGCCTTGCGGCTGGGGCGCCTCGGCGAACATCCGACCTCCAGCAAGCCCCGCCCTCCCAGCGCCACATCGGGCAGGACGTCGATCCGACGTAACTCTCACCTCCTGCCCGATGGAAGCGGCGCACCGCGTCCCTGACGCGCCACTCGAGCTCGGCGCGCGGCACGCCCACGAGCGGCACCTCGGGCTCGCCGTTGCCCCACAGAGTGATCTCCCGGTACTTCTGGGCCGCCCTGGCCATCACCTCCAGGGCGTCATCCCGCGCCGTCTGCCATATCAGAGCGTCCCTCTCCTCCTTTGGCAACCTCGGCGCCCAGCGGACGCTGGGCGACCAACCAGCCTCGTTCCACAAGCGCGGGCCCGCAAGAGCCGGCGATCGCACGACCGTTTCCGCCGGCGGCGCTGGCGTGCGCGCGCGTCGCCGCGGACTCTTGCTCCTCCCCATTTGCATTCGCAACAGCGGGCTGAGCCGCCGCGGGCTCGACCCCAGCCGTCGCCACTGGCCTCGGCCACGACGTCGCACGGGCTGGGCCCGTCGTACTGGCAGCGGCCGAACGCGTAGCACATGGTGAACCCGTCGCACTGGCACAGGCCGAACCCGTCGCACTGGCAGTGGCCGAACCTGTCGAACATGCTGAACCCGTCGCACTGGCGCTGGCCGAGAGCGTCGCACAGGCTGGGCCCGTCGCAGTGGCAACAGCCGAACGCGTCGCAGAGGATGAACCCGTCGCACTGGCAGTGGCCGAACGCGTCGCACAGGATGAAGGGCCCGTCGCACTGGCATTGGCCGAACGCGTCGCACAGGAAGAACCCGTCGCACTGGCAGTGGCCGAACGCGTCGCACAGTATGAACCCGTCGCACTGGCAGTGTCCGAACCAGTCGCGCCTGACCGACCCGTCTCAGCGGCAACAGCAAAGCCCGTCGCAGGGAATGGACCCGTCGCACTGGTGGAAGCCGAACCTGTCGCACGCGACGAACCCGTCGCACTGGCCCTCGCCGAACCCGTCGCACGCGACGACTCCGTCGAAGTAGCCGAAAGCCACAGCCGCGACGATCCACCCACGCCGTCGTCGAACAGAAGTTCGTCGAAGGTCAATCGTTGATCGCCGTCGATGCTCACCAGTTGTTCAGCCAGCCGTCCGGGATCTCCCCACCAGGGCAGCATCGCAGCATCGCTTCGACTTGGGATCCGTGCAAGCTGCTTGAGCCAAAATGACTACGCATGATGGGTAATGCGGTAATGCGGTAATGCGGGCGCGCAGGCCACTCTGGGGGGAGCTCTCCTCGTCGAGCTGGCTGCATGTAAGATTTTAGGGCCACGGTGGCTACAGATTACAGATTACAGTGTACAGGTCGGCCCTCTTTCCCACCAGCCCCAGAACTCTGGAATCTCGGGCGCTCGGGTCATCTCAGGGTCTCGGGAAGGGGTCGAGACTTCCTGGGGCTCTCGGGAAAGTGTCGAGACCTCCAGGGGCTCTCGGGTTGGGGGGTGGGGGTTGGGGTCGAGACTTCCCGGGGCTCTCGGGAAGGGGTCGAGATCACCATGTAGCATGTAGCATGCAACATGTAGCCTGTAGCCTGTAGACAGATGCCATATAGACATATAGAATATAGACGCATGATGACGCATGTACCATATATTTACTTCGAAGGCCCCCAGGAAGTAAGGATCAAGGGTCAAGGGTCGCAGTGACGCGTACGAGATTCCCCCCGCCACCAACCGCCTACTGGCCTACCACCTACCATCATATTATTCATTATTCCTCACCATCCTCCTCCGCCTCCTCGTGAGCAAGCAGCAAGCGCGCGCGCCCCGCCCGCGGCCTGCGTGGAGAAGATCAGGTCGTAATATCCTCCTTCTCCTGCTCCTGCTCCTGCTCTCTTCCCCTCCTCCTCCTCCTCCTCCTCACAGCTCCTAGCTCCTAGCTCCTAGCTTCCTAGCTCCTCGCTCCTGGCTCTTCCTCCTCCTCCTCCTCCTCCTCCTGCCTCCGACCCGAGGAGAATGAGAAGCAGAGGGCAGAGGGCGACAACAGGAAGAAGCCAGGGGTTCCACTCAGGAGAGGCTAGCGGCTAGCAGCTAGCAGCCAGCAGCGGATTGGGGATTGGTGAATGGCGATGGCCGAGGGAAGAGCACGAGAAAGGGGGTGAGAGGGTCTGCAGTCTGCACGGCTCAGCGCTCACGGGCCAACGCCCTATCTTCGCACCCCTGCTCTTCCATTATTTGTTGCCCCCTATAATTTTACAGTTGCACCCCTGATATTATCTCCTATGCCCTATGCATCATCTCTTGTGGCTTATGCTATATGCTATATGTTGCATGCCATATGATATATATTATAGTTCTCTATGCACTTTCTCGTTGCGCGTAGCCTGGCGGAAGTGGTGAAGCCGACAATCCACACAGAGTTGCAGTACTTATCCTCGCACCCCTGCAACACTTATATCATTCTTGTTGGGAGTTAACCTCCGACCTCCGAGCTCGTCACCCGCCCTCTCTCGTCGCCCTCCGAATCCTCAGCATCCTACTCCCCATCACCCACCTCCTCCTTATCATCATCACCATTCCCCGCTAATCGCTAATCGCTACTTGGTAATCCTCCCCAGCCTCCACTGACCACTGACCACTGACCCCATAATCACCGCTGTCCACGTTTTGTCCGGCGCTGCCGGGTCCGTGGCGACCTAAAGGCCGCAAGATCTGCATCTATTATGCGGTAAGTGCCCGGCGCTGCCGGGTCCGTGGCGACCTAAAGGCCGCAAGAGCGAAGCAACGAAGATGTGAGAGCCGCGCGTGGTTTGTACACAGCGGCAAAAGGCAAAAGGCAAGGGGCCGCGGGTTGCGGGGTGCAGGGGTGGCAGGATGTCAGTCGGACATCAAGACGCTTTGTTTCGAGAGGGCCTCCAGCTTGTCTGCCATGGTCTCCACAGCGCGCTTGCTCCTCGCGAGGTCGCTCTCGATCTGGCTCTGCTTGTCCCGCAAGGCGTCGTTCTCAAGGAGAAGCACCGCCTCGCTCTTGCTCTTGTCACGCCTCAGCTCAGAGAAGTCGGACTGCAGCTGGCGGCAGGTGTCAGAGACGATGGGCACTGTCTTCTGGAGCTCGCCCAACTGGTGCGTCATCCTCCCATGGTCGGTCTGCAACGTGCTGACGGCAGCGATGGTCTTCTTGCTGACGGACTCAAGCTTCTCCAAGGCCCCGGCAGTGTCTGCAAGTTCAGACGTGAGTTTGGACTGGTCGCTCTGCAGAGCGCTGATGGCATCGTTGGACGTCTTCAGAGCGGACTCGAGCTTCTTGGTGGCCTGGTCGTCCACGAGGGCTGTCTGCATGGTCTTGATCGCCTCGCGGGCTGTCTGCATGTCCTCCTGTAGGCGGGACTGCTGGTCTGTAAGCTCAAGGATAGACTTCTTCATCGTCGACTCAGTTCCGATGACCTTCTTCACGGCCTCGATCGCCTCTGAATGGCGGCAGGCCATCTCAGCCATATTCATTTTGGCGTTGTGCAGCCCGTCGGTGACCTCCTTCACCTGGGACTGGAGCGTGTTAATCTGCGCCTCGGTGCGCAGCTTGTCGGCAACCTGCGCATCGGTAGCCTCCTTCACGTCGGACTTGACCTTGTTGATCGATTCCGTCAGCGCCGCAGACGTTGCCGCGATTGCCGCAGACGTTGCCGCGACCCCCGAGAGTTCCCCACGCACTTTGAAGATCTCCTCGTAGACGGCAGCAAGATTATCCTCGTAGCTGTTGCTGCTGACGCCCATGGGGTAGTTGCCGCTGGCGCCGTTGCCACCGCTGCCGCCCGGGCCCATGCCAGTGGCATTGTTCTTGCCCTTGCCCTTGGGGTCGGTCTTGCCCTTGCCCTTGGGGTCGGAGGCGCTCTTGCCCTTGCCCTTGGGGTCGGAGGAGTTTTGCCAATTCCATTGGGGTTGGAGACTCCCGCCGCCATTCGTCGCCTGGCCCTTGCTCGTGCCCTTGGCGTCGGAGGGGCCGCCCCCTGGCCCCTGGTCTTGTGGGTGGGCCATGTGGGCACCCGCCCTTGCGAGCCACGGGTCCCCGCCGGGCTGGCCCTGGTCATCGTCGGTCGGCGGGGTGAACTCATCCCAGCGATACGCAGGATTCGGTCGCTGCGAACCCTCATCGATGACGATGTTGTTCTGCTCGCACCACCTCCAGACTTTGTTAATGTGAGCTTTTTTGGTCAAGTGCCCTTTATCCTGCACTGGTTGTTTGCAGGGCCTGCACTCGTACATCTTCCACTCAGGCTTGAACTTAAACCACGAACCCTCCTTCAGCTCGCCATTGGAGGTGTACAGCTCGGGAGATGGAGGAATCATTGCGGCTATGGGCTATAGGCTACAGTCGCCCGTCGCACGCCACTTGCTGGCGAGGCCGCGGGAATGCGCGCGCACTCCTGTGAAGCCAAACGGCTACAATGGCTACGGAGGAACCATAGTCGGCCTGATGCTTGATGCCACATCGTGGCAATACTGGTTCAGGAGTTCAGGACACGGTCACTGGTGACTGGCCATCGTGGCAGACTGGCCCGATGAGGGGGTCCCGAGGAGGGGCTCCCTCCCTCATCCTCCTCTCGCCCTTTCCCCTTTCCCCTCCCTCCGACCCCTCCAATCCCCCATCCCTCCCCACCCACAGCCCAAGGCCCAAGGCCCAAGGCCCAAGGCCCACCCGAGGCCCGAGGCCCATGTCCCAAAGCCCCACAGGGAATCCCACCCAGGCCCCCAAGGCCCCGAGGCCACCAATTTCGGCACACCCTTCGCACGTTTCGTTGGCCGTTGGCCCGATGGGGAGCTCCGCCTAAAAGCCTCATGGGAGAGAAAAGGAAGAGGAGGAGGAAGACGAGGACGAGGCGGAGGATCAGGAGGATCAGGAGATCAGGAGGGGCATAGGGGCATAGGGTGGGCATAGGGCATAGGGCACAGGGTATAGGGGGAGGGCGTAAGGTGTAGCGGTGTAGGGTGTAGGGTGTAGGGTGTAGGAGGTAGGAGGTAGGGGGGTGGGAAGGAGGAGGGTAGGATGTCAGTGCGGACGGCGGGCGGCCGTCGGCCCGCGCGTTCGCGGGCGGCCAGCGCCCCCCGGCCCCGCTCGGCGCTCGGGCCTGGTCGTACAGCAGAAACAGCTCGTCGAAGTAGAAGAGCGAGTGCGAGGCCACGGCGAAATAAGAGTAAGGGCGCAGGATCACCCATCAGGGCTCTGTTGCACACCCAGATCCATTTTCCCAGGCCGTGAGGGTAAGGCCAGACTCGAGGCCGCTAAGCGCTATGCGCTAAGCTCGAGGATGGTCTGCGTGCGCTGCGGTGCTAGAGCAGGTGCCATCATATCCATCTATGAGCCACCTCACGAGAACCCTGTGCACAGCCTCTACGGGTTCTTTACCGCACCTCCAACCCCTGGTCCTGGAGCACCGCTCCTTATGCTGGGGATTCGTACATAGAGCACTTGCAACGTACGTGTCATTCATGCGCGGGTGAATCTCTCCAATAGTCTTCCCATATTCGTCGTAGACGAGGAGTATCCTTCGGTAAGGAACAACAAAGCGGTCCAGCGTGTCATCGGCGAGTACTGCTTCTGCGTCCTCCCTTATATGTCGCTCTTTACCCTTTGGCTTAGCTTTCGCCTTAGCCTTAGCCTTACCTTTCGCCTTCGGGTGGGCCGCTCCTTCGTCTCCTCCTCTCCCTCGGCCTCTTCCTCTGCCTCTGCCTCCTCTGCGTCCTCCAGCTGGCTGAGAAGCCTTAGGGTCGCCCCGGCTGTCCGAGTCGGTGTCGGAGCTGGAAGACGAGGAGGAGCTGCTGGGGTCCGCAATATCATTCATCTCGCGGCCGACCTGCAGATCGTCTAGTGCAGCCTCGGCGTGAATATTCTCCAAAATCTCCTTAGCCGCTGGGCTCAGTAGCGCATCCTCATGATCGGACTCGCTCTCCTCGGACTCGGCCTCCCCCCGCGCCGCGGCAGCTGGCGCCGCTGGCGCCGCTGCCACTGGCCTCGCTGAAGAGGCGGGAGCGCCTCCCGCGCCCTTCTCCTTCGCACCCGCCTGGCGGGGGCGAGCGCCCCGCGCGATCCGCGATCCCGCTCACGTCATCAAACAGGTCGTCCTCGTCGCCGGCATTACCATGTTCAGGTTTCTCCTGATGGCCCTTCTTCAAGGCTGCCATCTCCTCCAGCATCGCGCTCTTCAAGGTCACTGGTGCTTCGACGCCCGTGATGGTGAGGCGCATGAGACTGTTAATCTGGTAGGAGCACTTCTTCGCGACGATATCAGTCACTTCGTTCTCGACTTGGCCCGTCACTGCCAAGCCATGAAACAATTCGACATCTGTAAAAAAAATCCAAACTGTCTTTCTGGGACTGCATGTCTGGGGCAAGCACCATCTCAACGTTCCATGGCCGATTCCGATCAAGGGTGATATCTTCGGCCTGCCGGTTGTCCACAGGCTTCATTCGAACAAAAACGAACTCTTTGTTACCAGTGCGTTTGGCAATGTATTGCGCAGACGCTACCATGCAGACTGCGTGGCCAGCTCTCCCATCGGCCATCTCCACGCCGAAGACAAACACCGAGGTGACGTCAGCATTTTTCGCAAACAACGCGCTGAAAGCCTCGGCAATGGGGAAGCCGCTGGCATATGCGCGGCGGCATGTATGACCGCACACACGGTCGCATGGGGTCTTCTTGGGTATGACGCCCTCGACATGCGGAACTTTCTGCACCATGTCAGCTACCCACTTCCGCACCTCCTCCTGAGTGGCCAGCGAGACCAGCGGCTCCCTCATGAGCTCCTGTCGCAGCGGCCCGGCCGCGTTGCCCAGGCCCCAGGCTCGGGCCGTGCCAGTGCCGCTCTGGTCGACCTGGGGGCGCTAAGGGAGAAGAGGAGGAGGAGGATAAGGCGGTCAGGAAGGGGGGGTCTTCGGTCTTCGGTCTGCGGGCGGGAAGGGGGGCTTCGGGTCTGCGGGCGGGGCGAGGGAGTCTTCGGGCGGGAAGGAGGAGTCTTCGGCCTTCGGGCGGGAGAGGGGGTCTTCGGCTTTCGGGCGGGAAGGAGGGGTCTTCGGTTTTCGGGCGGGAAGGGGCGGTCTTCGGTTTTTGGGCGGGAAGAGGGCGTCTTCAAGCGGAAAGGAGTCAGAAGTAAGGAGTAAGGAGCTGGGAGTAGGGGGTAGGGGGTAGGCAGTAGAGGAGTAGGGGAGTGGGGAATAGGGAATGGAGGAAGGACGGGGAGAACAAAGTAAGACGAGGAGGGAGGAGGAGGAGGAGGAAGAAGAGGGGGTGAAAGTATATATTAGGAAATAGGATGTTAGGATTAGGAATTAAGAGGAAGAGAAGGAATCCTTTGGCCTGGGGGACGTCCGCGGCGGCGGCCGAGGCTGGAGCTGGATCCTCCCGCTGGGCGTCGCGCTCCAGCTTCTGCTCGGCGAGCTCGGACGCCGCCTGCGCCTTGTACTGGTCGCGCAGGTCCCCGTCCGCCTTCCACCGCTGCCCCAGTAGCCGAAGCGCATCTTCGGGCCAGCTCTCTCTCTCTCTCTCTCTCTCTCTCTCTCCCTCTCTCTCTATATTTATATACACGTATCCTCTTCTCCTCTCTATCCTCTATCAGCTACCATCTATCATCCATCCTCTATCCTCTATCCCTCATCCTCTATCATCTATCCCTCTGCCCCCCCGTTTCTCTCTCTCCCTGAAGCCCCAGGGCCTGGGGAGGGCGTCATGCCAGAGCTAAAAGCTAAACAGCGAAACGCGAATGAGCTAATTGACTAAGCAGCTACGCGCTAGGCGCCAGGCGCTAGGCCACGAGCCAGGAGCCCAGAAGCCAGGAAGCCAAGAGTTGAGGTGCTAAGCAGCTAAGCGCTAAGCAGCTAAGCAGCTAAGTGCTAAGCGGCCATGCAGCTGAGCGTCAGGCGTTAGGCGTTAGGCGCCAACTGAGCGCGAGACACGCTAGACGCTGGACGCTATACGCTAAACGCTAAACGCTAAATCATATGAAAGATAACATCTACAACCTAGGACCTAGGACCTAGGTCGAGGGTCTAGGGTCTAGGGGTCCAGGGTTTAGGTCTGGGGCTTACGGCCCCAGTTCCAGGGGCCGCCCCCCCCCCCTCTCTCTATCCCCATCTCCTTCTCCCCCTCCCTTTCGTTCGTTATCTACATCTATTCTCTATTCTCTATTCACTGCTCTCTACTCTTTACTCGTTCCTCTCTACTCTCTAATCCTCTAATCTCTAATCCCTAATCTCTCTCTCTCATCTCTAATCTCTAATCGCTAATCTCTCTCTCTCTCTCTTACTCTTTACTCTTTACTCCCCCGACTCCTCCTCCCCCGAACCGCTGCCCCAGTAGGGGCTCAAGGCCAGGCTGGCTTACCTCTGCCCACCCACGAGTGCCCACAGCCATTGGCAGAGCGCAGCGCCTAGGAAAAACAAAAGAAAGAACAAAAAAACAGCATGGGCCTGGCGGTGCGCCGCTTTGGGCATTGAATGCGCCTCCCCCGCCTCCGCCTAAGTCCTACGACCGCTCTCTCTCTCTCTCTCTCTCTCTCTCTCTCTCTCTCTCTCTCTCTCTCTCTCTCTCTCTCTCTCTCTCTCTCTCTCTCTCTCTCTCTCTCTCTCTCTGCCTCTCGCCTATCGCCCCCTTCCTCGCTTGCTCGCCCCTCGCTCCTCCAGGGTTGACGGGTTGACGTTGCCGGGGGGTCGAGAACGGAGAACGCCGAGATTGGGCATCGGCCATTGGCCGATGGTTCTTGGGTTAAGGATGAAGGATCCTGAGAAATACGGAACGAGGAAAGACGAGAGGCCGAAGAGGAGCAGGAGGAGGAGGAGGGCAAGGAAAGGGGGAAGAGGAGGGAAGACGACCTGGAGGAGGAGCAGAAGGAGGAAGATGACGACGACGAAAAGGAGGAAGGAGGATCACGGGAGAAGCTCGGGGCTTGGGAGGTGGAGGAGAGCGGGGATGAGGCGGGGGCGGAAAGGTTTCGAAGCGCCCGCCCGCGTCCTCCAGACTTGATGAACTCCCGAGCGCCCGGCGTGCCCGCGGACACGGAGTTCTCCCGGACGAACACGTTCCAGCCATCCAAGCGGAGCCTTTTCTTGCCGTCATTCTTGGGCGGCCGCCCCCTCTTATTTTTGTCGGTGGTATCGCCTCCTTCAGCGACAAACTGTTGCCAAACGTCCTTCCCGATACTGTAGTGGCACGAAGACTCGAAGTGCGGCGCGACGCCGTTGCCCATATCGATGTGCGCTCTGGTTGTTGCGTGAGCAATCTCGCGATCAAAGATGGATAAATCTAGCTGGGTTGCCAACTCTCTCGCAAGCGTGATGTACTCGTACTGCAGCAGGTCGCTCTCGCTGCTGAGCGACGCATGCAGCGCTCGCACCCCGCGCGGCAAGCAGCATGGAGATACGTGGTAGAACTCACGTGCCGTATCGCGCCGTTCTGCCTCATTGTCGCTGAGCAGCAGTACCAGCCTCCACGGCCACCGAGTCACAAATACGCCGACCTTGAGCCATATATGCGCCAGCGTAGGAAGCAGATTCAGCCAGATACTGCGGATAGCATCCTTGTCGGCGGTGCTGCGGTTGAAGTCCTTCACGCATTGCCAATAACCCGACTCTCGCAATGTGCATGACCCCTCCGACAGAGCATCCCAAACAGGTGACCGCCCAGGGTCCATGAATGCCAAAATAACCTCGGGCTTCGACTTCAGCTCGTTGGCTGTGTCCGCCACCAGCCTGAACTGCAAGTCCACGTGTTTCTTGGCAGCAAGATCGTCCCGCGCCAGGATCCAAGCCATAATCTTCTGTGCAAACGTGAGACTGCGAAGCATCAGTAAAAGGTTGGTGGCGGTCTTGCCCGCGTGGAAGAAGTCGAACGTTCGCTGGCACCGGAAGTTGTGGATGAGATGCCAGTGTTCATCAACGTTGCCAGCTTCCACTATTCGGGCAGCCACTCCATCGTCTGCATCGGCAGGGGCGGGTTGATCGCGGCCACGGCGATTCGGGTCTCCATTCGGGCATGACCGCGGCCACAAGGCATGGAAGCAGCACCCAAGTGCAACCGCGCGCATTAGAGGCATACATTTCCACCAACGCGACACAGCTGGCACGACCACCCTGCGAGAGAACATGAGCTTGGACACGAGTTTTTTGGAGTGCTTGAGTGCCCTTGCGCGGCACGCCGCCCCGCCCTTGCACTCCGGTGATAAGCACTTGTACAACATTTGTCTCGACGACCAGTCGCCGACGAACACCTCGAGCGCCTGGTGCTTGATCTTCTGGCGCCTAGGCGGGAGAAGGCGCTCGGGCAGCGAGCAGTACCACGTAATGTCCAATACCTGTTCGGCAACTCGTCGGTGCTGCTCCTGCGTCACGGCGTGGACAACAATCATCTCTTTTTCTATGACCTTCATAGCGGACGCGTAGAGCATGGACCAGTAACTACCCACCGACAGGACGTGGCTCGCGCGATACAACCGAGTGCGGTACGACTCAAGTGCCAATAGGGGGCCAACTACGCGATGCAATCGGTGGATTAGGCAGGGGAAGCTGACACATAACACGTTCGCGCGTGCGTTGACCAAGCTGCACTCCAGGAACGCCTGCGGGAGAGCGGCACCACAACAAAAAAGAACGAGGGCAGCGGAGGAGGCAGGGGGTGGGGGGTAGGCGGTAGGGGTTAGGAAGGATCCCCCTCCCCCTCCGTCTCCCATCCCCACCTCCCCCTCCTCCTCCTCCCCCTTCTCCTCCTTCTCCTCCTCCTCCTCTCCCCCGTGGTTCAGGGCTTCGGGCTTTCGGGCTGGTGGTGGGCCCTCTTGGTGCGTTAGGCGTTAGGTCTTAGGTCTTAGGCCTCAGGCCATAGGCATTAGGCCCTTAGGCCTTAGGCCTCAGGCCTCAGGCCCTAGGCCCCTAGGCCCTAGGCCCCTAGGCCCTAGGCCTTACGCCTTGCGCCTTAGGCCTTCGGCGGTGCCCCAGGCCCTAAGCCCTAAGCCCTAAGCCGTAAGCCGTAAGCCCTAAGCCTAACGCATAACGCCTACCGACTTAACGACATGGGACCTAGGACATAGGAACCTAGGACCTAGGACCTAGGACCTAGGACCTAGGATGGCCTGGGGGTCTGGGTTCTGGCGCAAAACGCAAAATGCACAATCAAAAATCTAAGATCTAAGCTCTAAGCTCTAAGCTAAGCTCTAAACTCTAACCTCTAAGCTCAAAGACCCCAGATCTGAACTCTGAAATCTGCGATATGAGTCCCGGAGAACGGCCTGCATGCGGATATTTGAAGTAGCACCGTCTGCAATAGAGATAAACCATATCCACTTCACGTCGTCGACGGACGGGATGTCATTCCCGGCGAGGTTGATCGGGGACCCTTTGAGAAGCGCTGCCCAGAGGTTTTCAGAAGTCGTTCTTTCCAGCATACATGGAAATATTGCCCAAACCTGAGCCCTACTCATCAAATTTGATTTCACATAGGCAATGGCACTCATAACTTGCATGGTCTGCTGCAACATGGGGCTCTCGCAATCACTCATGTAACACGTCACTTGCTGCTGGGTCTCGCCCCACTTCAGTTGGCAAGACAAGCACAACAAACGGAAGGGCTTCGCAGCTGAGAGGGCTTTGTCGAACGCGGATTTCCTGTGATGCATGTACCGAAACAGCGTCCACCTGACGGCGGGCGGGGGCGGCGGGGGAGGGAGCTACCCGCTACCCCTGGGGCTTGGGGCTCGGGGCGCTGAAAACCAGCGCCTCGCTGGAGACATCCTCAACACCTGCGGATGAGGAGCGGGAGTAGGGAGTAGGAGGAGATGGGGAGGAGGAGAAGGAGGAGATGGAGAAGGAGGGTGCGGAGGAGGAGAGGCAGCAGCAGGGCGGGTACAAGTACGACGGCGACCACGACGACAAGGTGGAGGAGGCGAGATCGGGAGAGGGCGAGGGGAAGGAGGAGGAGCAGCAGGAGAAGGACGAGCCCAAAACCACGGGCGGGGTGGTGAGGGAGGGGCCCTGGGGGTCAGAGAGGAATCGGCCGCCCCGACTTCGGCGTTCTCCTTATCCCTTATCCCTTATCCCTTATCCTGCTGCTGCTCCTCCTCCTCCTCCCCCCATCCTCCTCCCCCCCCTCCTCCCCTTCGATGTCGTTTTCCGCTGCCCTGACCCCTGACCTCCTGATGCGTGCCAACTTCTCGGGCCTCATGTTGAAGCTCCTCCCAGCTGCCCGCGCAGACTGCCGCTCTCGGTTGAAGACAATGTCGCGGACGTCTTGCTCTGTGAGACCAGTGTCGGTGCCTCGGTTGGGGGGGGGGGCCTCCTCCTCGTATGTCCTCCCCCCCTCCTCGCCCTTTCCCAGCGCCCTTCACCCCTCTCCCCTCCTCCCTTCCAACCCTTCCCCTTCCTCATCTCTGGTCCTCCTCATTCCTCCACCAACCAATTCAGAAGACAGATTTATAATGCATTGCCCATGAGGAGGAATAGGAGGAAGGCAATGGGGGGCAGACGAGAGACGAGAGACGAGAGGAGGATAAGGAAGAGCGGCGAAGAGCAAAGAGGAGGAGGAGGAGGGTACACAAGGATGATAGTTAGGGTGCGCAGCTGAGGGCGCGGCAATTGTAGTTGCCGAAGGCGCCGTCGAGGCTGTCGTCGACGTCGCCGGCTACCTCTTCCTCTGCTATCTTCTCTGCGGCCTCTCTCGATTTCCTTGCCAGCGCAGCCACGACCCAGCGGCATCTTGCGATGTGTTCCTTTCTCCATTCTCGCAGTGCTTCAGCGTCCTGGAGTGGTCGAGGTTCGAGACTGAAGGCGAGGCGATGCGAGGGAGGGAGAGAGGTGGAGGGAGGACCCTATGACCCTATGGCCCTATGGCCCATGACCTCGACGACGACGACGACGGCGGCGACGACGACGACGGCGACGACGACGTTGACGTCGCGGGAACAGGGGGAGGGGTTAGGGGTTTAGGGGTTAGGGGTTAGGAGGTCGGTGTTCGGGGTTCGGGGGTAGCGTGTTAGGGGTTAGGGGTTAGGGGTTAGGGGTTAGGGGTTAGTGGTTAGTGGGTTAGGGACTAGGGTACGGGTAGGGGGTAGGGAGGGGAAGGGGTGAGAAAGAGAGAAAGGGTGAAGGAATGGAGGGGGGAGATGGGTTGGCACGGTGGCGGGACGTCGCCGTAGGCCATCGCTGTGCCGTCGTTCCTGATGTTCATGAGTGGCACGTGCACCACACGCTACACGCTACACGCTACACGCTACACCTTGGGCCAGGGGGGCAAGGGGCGAGGGGCGAGCACGACGACGACGACGGCGACGACGACGACGCCGGCCACCTCCTTCTCGCCCTCCGCCTCCTCTTCCATCTTCTGCCATCCCCTTATCCCTTATCCACCCCTCCACTCGCGCATTGTCCTCCACCTCATCGACGCGTTCCTCCCCCTCCTCCTTCCCCTTATCCGTGATCCGTTATCCGTTACCCGTTACTTCGCTTTCTTATCTCTTACTTCCCCTCGCACTCCATAGTCCTCGCCCCTCCGGGACCCCCCCTGCGCCCATCCCAAGACGAGCTGGAAGGGGCTTTGGAAGAGTGTCGCAAGGTGGCCACGCGCACACGTCTGCACACGTGGAGCATGCGGGCCGCCCGCACGAGCAGGCACCCGCACCCCAGGCAAACAAACTAGAAACTAGAAACTAGAACTAAACTGGAACAGCCAGGTCGAGCACGGAGAGGGATAACGGCCACTGGGCGCTTATCTTCGCGCTCTCGCCGCACTTCGGGCGAAGCCCCATCTAGGATCTAGGAACCTCCGGCGCGAGGAAGAGGAGGACGAGGAGGAGAGGAGGAGGAGGGGGAGAAGGAGGAGGAGGAGGAGGAGGAGGAGAGGAGGAGGAGGAGGAGGAGGAGGAACGACGACGACGACGAGGGCGACGACGACGACGACGACGAGGGCGACGATGACGACGACGAGGAGGTGGAGGAGGAGGAGAGGGGGGGGGCGGGGCGTCTGGGAGCAGAAGGGGCGAGGGGGAGGAGGACAATGAACCCCCTCGCCCTCCTGGTGCCTCCTGGGGCCTAACTTCATATCCCAGAACCCCTAACCCCTGACCCTCAACCCTTACTCCTTAATCCCTAACCCCTAACCCCTCAACCCGCTAACCCCTAACCCCTAAGCCCTAACCCTCAACCCCTAACCCCGAAGCCCCCAAGCCCTCAGCCCTAAGCCCTGACCCCATAACCCATAACCTGACCCCTGCCTCTAACCTCTAACCTCTAACCTCTAACCCTCTAACCCTCTAACCTCTAACTCCTAACTCCAACGTCTAACGTCTAACCCTCTAACCTCTAACCTCTAACCTCTAACCTTTAACCTCCACCCCTACCCCCTAACCCCCTAACCCCTAACCCCTCACCCGAACCCCTGAACCCTAACCCCTAAACCCTAAACCCTAAACCCTAACCCTACCCCCTACCCATAACACTTAACCACTTAACCCCTCACCCCCTAACCCCCTAACCCCTAACCCCTAACCCCTAACCCCCTAACCCCTAACCCCTAACCCCCTAACCCTACCCCCTACCCCCAACCCCATAACCCCTAACCCCATAACCCCTAACCCCATAACCCCTAACCCCTAACCCCTAACCCCTAACCCCTAGCCCCTAACCTCTTGCCTCTTGTCCTTTGTCCTCAGCCTCGTTTCCCCCCCTCTCCCTCCTCCTCCCCCTCCTCCTCCGTCTCCTCTTGACTCCCAATGCGCTCCTCGTCCACCGAGGCCATGGCGGTCAGCGAGGCAGCGCCATCGCCATGCGCAAGGCTGCGCCACTGCCCCGATGGCCACGCGCCCCCCAGGGCGTAGGGCACAGGACGAGGACGAGGACGACGAGGACGACGAGGGATGCCGACGACGACGACGACGACGACGACGACGACGAAGACTAGGGTCGACGACGACGTCGACGATCAGCCCTCCAGCCGCCAGACCGCGGCGCCGAAACCGACGGCTCCGTCCCCGACGAGGGCCCCCCAGGGACCCCCAGACCCCCCATTCGGATTCCCCAGCCCCCAGCCGGACATCCCCCCTCCCCCGACTTCCTACCCCCTACCCCCCTACCCCCACCCACTACCCCCTTACAGAGTTCGGGCCCTGAGCCCTGAGAGCTGCAATGGCCTTCGGGCGCGGGGGCGGGGGAGAAGAAGGGGGAGGAGAGGAGGAGGCAGGGGTTGCGGCAGAGAGGGAGGAGGCGGCGGCAGGAGCTGCCCAGGGCCAAAATGGCTGAGGCTGCGGGGAGGGGTGACCGAGAGCGGCACCCCCTCCCCGCCCACCTCTACTCTCTACTCCGATTCCTCCCCACTCCTCTCCCCATCTCCCCTTCCCCCACCCCGTCATCGTCATCACGTCCCCAGGTCTTGCCGCTCTCGTTTTATCCTTTATCCTCCTCCTCCCCCTCATCATCATAATCATCCTCATCATAAGCATCATCATATATCATATTCATCCTCAAAATCTTTAGGCTTTCGGCTTTAGGGTTTACGCGTTATGCCTTGATCCTTCAGGGATCAGGGGATGGTCCTCCTCTTGCCTCTTGCCTCTCGCATTTGATCCTCATCCTCGTTCCTCGCTCATTGCTCACCGTCCCTCGCGCCTCGCGCCTCCTCATCCACCTCATCATCATCATAATCATCGTACTCAACCTCATCGTCCTCCTCCTCATCATCATCATCATCGTCATCATCATCATCATCATCATCATCATCATCATCATCATCATCATCATCAGGCTCATCATCGCCATCATCATCAGCATTACTGCATTACTCTCGCTCCTCCTCCTCCTCCCTCCCCCCATCCTCCTCCTCCTTCTCCTCCCTCCCCCATCCTCCTCCTTCTCCTCCTCCCCCCCATCCGCTCATCATCACCCGCCTCCCCGTCCTCCTCCGCCAACTGCCCCTCCCCATTCCCACGTGCGCCTCGCCAGGGGCTTCCCTGCTCAACGAGGCTCAGGAGCTACAGCACAGCACGATGTTCCTCCTCCTTCTCCTCCCCTTCCTTCTCCTTCTCCTCCTCCTCCTGTTCATCCTCCTCCCCCCCCTTCACCCTTTACCCTTTACCCGTTACCTGTTACCTACCTTCTGCCCTCTGCCCTCTACACCCCGTCCTGCGCCCCCCTCCTCCACCTCTCTATCTTCTACCTTCTACCTTGTACCTTGTACATTCTACCTTCTACCTTCTCCTCCTCCTCCTTCTCCTCCTCCTCCTCGTCGCCCTCCACCTCCTCCTCCTCCTCCCCCTCCTCGTCCCTCCCCATCCTCGTCCTCCTCCTCCTCTCCGTCCTCGCCCCCCCCGCTCAATGCCTTCGCCCCCCCCCCGTCGACTGCTTCCCCTTCGCTCTCGCCCCCCCTCGTCCTGTCGTGCCGCCCCAGGGTCCGCACGCGGCCCTGGAGGCGTCCCTACTGGCCACCGAGCAATCTGAATATGGGGAGGAGGAGGAGAACCAAGAGGCTGGCCTTTGTTATTTTTAGCTTATAACTTATAATATGCGCGCGAGTCCTCCTCCTCGTCCTCCTCTTTTTCCTCTTGCTCCTCGTACTCCTCCTTGCCCCCCTCCGCGCCCCCCCATAGTTTTCCTTCTCCCGTCCTTCCTCTCCGAAGCTCGGTGTGAGTTTACGGCATGGCACATATGCGCGTCGTGAGTTTACGGCATGCCGCTATGTTGGGGCCCTCGTTTTCCGAGCTTCAGTCATGGCGGGAAAAAGGGTTTTCGAGTTTCAGTCATGGAGTTTTTTTAATGATTTCAGAGCTCAATAGGTATGCCTTCCTTAAAAGACGAAAAGAACGCCCAACCCCAGACTATTTGTTTGACAATTTGGGAATCTTCCTCCTGTAGAGGGACACGCCCGACTTAACTTTCGGCCCTTCGGCCCCACCGCTCCCTTCCACGAGCTCCCGCGCCCGCATGCCCTTGCCGAACAAGACCGATGCCCCTGCGACACCATCGATGTGGAGCCCTCGCTGGACTGCGATGTCGGGGTCGGTCCTCCCTCCGACACGTCGCTGCAACGCGCCGACCACCTCCCTGCCAACGTCACAGGTGCCCGAGAAGAGGACGAAGAAAGCCATGCTCTGCGCGCAGCTGTCTGTGTCTTGTTAGCGGCAGCCAGTAACCCGCAGCGAATGTCACCCAAACACACATAACTTCGACATGTCGGCGGCCACCCGAGGGGTGTCTGATCACACACTGGGCTCAGCACTCGGGCCCACTGGGTGTGCAACCTCGAGCCCGTGGGCAGGAGGAAGAGGACGACGACCAAGGGGAAGGAGGAAGAGGAGGGGGGAAGGACCCCCGGGGAAGGACAGGAGGAAGAGCGGAGACGGAGGGGGGAAGGGACGAGGAGGGAGAAGGGTGAGGGGAACTCCAGAACTCGGGACCCTGACGTACTCGGATAACTGACAAAGAACAGCCACCCACTGAAGTCCATGGAGAGCATCGAGCACGAAGCCGAGCACCGAGACACTCTCGACCCACGACTCCCCCCAGGCAACATACACCACGAGCCACAGAACACGCAAACGAGAAAGAACAGTGCGAGTACCGTTTCTCGAGGTAGGCCGCCGCACAACAGAAGAAGCAAGGCGTATTGAACCCACATGTCCACCTGAATTGCATACGCACACCGCCTCTCAAACACGGGCAACGCAGCAAACGAAAATAGCCATACGCCCGTCGCGACTGGCACCAGTGAATGACAAGAAAGGCCACGAATTGCCGGCTTGACATATTGTAGGGGCATTGGCAACGTGATAAGCGTACGTGCGGGGTGCCAGAACAGCGAACGCAAAGCCTGACAAAAAAAGACTGGATTGACACATGCCCCCACCTCCACAGCCACTTGCCACAGCCCTGGTTGCACAGCTGCACAGTGTCCACAGACCCTTAAGCAGCAAAAACCCAAGTGCCGTAAGACCCTTTGGTGCCCCTCAAGCGCGATACCATTGCATCGATGCAAACATCAAACGCGCTGTCTAAATCTTGCCAACGCCCACCAAGGCGAAGAAACAATCCAGCTGGGGCGTGCCCCCCAGGCGCTAAGTGGCAGCACTGGGCGCGACCCGAGGCCCGCTCACTGGAAGCCGAAATGCCTTCGGGGAGCCTCGAGCGGCTTGTGCTCCAGTGGGAGAGGAGGAGGAGGAGGAGGAGGAGGAGGAGGAGGAGGAGGAGAAGGAGGAGGAGGAGGAGGAGGAGGAGGAGGGTGGGGGGGCGGGGGAGGGAGAGGGAGGGAGAGGGAGGGAGGGAGGGAGGGAGTAGGAGGAGGAGGGGTGGAGGAGGGGGAGGAGGGCGAAGGGCAACGAGGAGGGCGGAGGAGGGCGAGGACAAAGAGGATGGAGAGGGCTACGACCACAACGAGGGGGGCGAAGACGAGGATAATGACAAAAAGAAGGGGCCGAGCGAAGAGGGGAGCCCTGAGGAGCCCGGGGGGGGAACAACACAGAGGGAAGGCCCCGCCTGTACACCAGCGCGCGCTTGCCGTTGCCGACCTGGCCCTGCTGGTTCGACCCCCACGCAAAAATTTCGCCGGTGGACAGCAGCGCGAGGCTGGCGGCCGCAAGGGACTTCATCCTTCCACTCACTGACCTCATTTTCATTCTCCCCACCTCGTCCTCCACCTCCTCATCCTGCTGCTCCTGCTCCTTCTCCTCCTCCTCCTCCTCCTCCTCCTCCTCCTCCTCCTCCTCCGTCTCCTCCTTCTCGTCCTCCTACTCCTCGCCATGTTCTCCTCCTTCTCCTCCTCCTGTTCCTCATCCTGCCTCCTCCTGCTCTTCCTCCTCCTCCTCCTAATCATCATCAGCATCATCATCATCATCACCATCAACCATCATCATCATCAATCATCATCCTCATCATCATCAATCATCATCCTCATCATCATCATCATCATCAGCAGCATCATCATCATCATCATCATCATCATCATCCTCATCCTCATCCTCATCCTCATCCTCATCCTCATCCTCCTTCTCCTCCTCGTCCTCCTCATCCTCATCCTCATCCTCCTTATTATCTTTCTTCCCCATTATCAGCATCAGCCTCGCAATAATCATCAGCACCATCAACAGCAGCCGCATCAACACCACCATCGTCAGCATCGCCAGCATCAGCAACAACAACAGCAACAACAACAACGATAACAACTACAACAACCGCAGCAACGACAACAAACGCAGCAACACCACCACCACCAACACCGACAACGACGATGACGACAACCTCAGCAGCAACAACAACAACACCATTAACAAAAGCAACAACAACCACAACAACAACAACAACAACAACAACAACAACAACAGCAGCAGCAGCAGCAGCAGCAACAACAACAGCAACAGCAACAGCAACAAGAACAACAACAATCATCTTAAGACTGTTCGCCCTTATCTGCTCGTGTGTCGAATAACGCGAATTTCCCAAACCCTCGATACCCGCCCTTTTCGTCTTCGATCGAACCCCTTTTGGGGGGTATACCTTACTTCCCTGCAGGCCGGGGCCCGGCAAGCGGCGGGGCGGCCGCGGACCGTCAGCCTGGCCAGCGGCAGCGCTGATCGGCGGGGCGGCCGCGGACCGTCGACCCGACCCCAAGAGGGACGGACAGGGGACCGACCACGACGACGACGACGACGACGACGGCGACGACGTCGACGACGACGGCAACGACGGCGACGGCGACGACGACGAGCGAAAGCGAGAGCGAGAGAGAACGACAGCAGAGCCACGAAGGACACGAAGCAGGCCACGTAGGGCGACAGCGGGGACACGAAGGGAATGCGTATGGGGCCACGAGGAGCGCGAACGAGCGTGGGCCACGAAGTGCAGATAGTGCGGGGCCACAGAAGGCAACGATGGGGCCACTGAGGGTAGCACCTGGGCCACGTAGGACAATGAGGGGGCCACAAACGGCGACAGCGGGGCCACGAAGGGCATGCACATGGGGCCACAACGGGCGCGAACGAGCGGGGGCCACGAAGGGCATACGTATGGTGGGCCGCGGAGGGTACGGACGGGGCCACTGAGGGCAGCAACGGGGACACGAAGGGCAGCGAGGGGGCCACGAAGGGCGACAGCGGGGCCACGAAGGGCATGCATATGGGGCCACCACGGGCGCGAACGAGTGGGGGCCACGAAAGGCATACATATATGGGGCCACGAAACAAAGCGAGGGGCCACGAAGGGCTGCAACGGGGCCACGAGGGGCAGCGGGGGGCCACGAAGGGCTGCACGGGGCAACGAAGGGCTGCAACGGGGCCACGAAGGAGCGAGGGGGCCACGAAGGGCTGAAACGGGGACAGAAAAAACGACTCAAAGCGAGGGGGCCACGAAAAAAACAAAAAAAAAAAAAAAAGCAAAAAACAAAAAAAGAAAAAAAAAAAAACAAAAAAAAAAAAAGAAAAAAAAAAAAAAAAAAAAAAAAAAAAAACAAAAAAAAAAAAAAAAAAAAAAAAAAAAAAAAAAAAAAGGGCTGCAACGGGGCCACGAAACAAAGAGAGGGGGCCACGAAGGGCTGCAACGGGGCCACGAAACAAAGCGAGGGGGCCACGAAGGGCTGCAACGGGACCACGAAGGGCAGCGAGATCCCGAGTCCTAGGTAATCTGTGAAGGAGTCCTAAGCGTGAGCGCGACTCCTGGGTGCCTGGGTGTCGGGAGCGCGGCGCTGGAGTAAATTACAAAAAAATCTAACGCAAGGGCGCTACTCTTTAGTAAATTGCAAGCAAGTCTCCAGCGAGAGCGCGACTCCAGAGCGCAGGAGGAGCGATTCCTTAATAAATCGTAAGGAAGTCCCAAGCGAGAGCGCGATGCTTGAATAAAATGCGAGGAAGTCTCGGGCGGGAGCGGGGGTCCTGGCAAAATTGTGAGGAAGTCTCAGGCGGGAGCCGTTGTTGTTGTAACCCGGGGGCCACGGGGCCAGTTTGAGCAGGAAGACTTTCCTTGACAAAAACAAGGTGCGAGCCCCGGGGGGGCACTTCAATTGAAAAAAAATCAATGTGCACCGGTGGGGGGGGATCAACAATAATTATTCTTCAAGAATGAGAGTTCAATTGGCAACAACAACAACAACACCACCACCACCACCAACAACAACAACAACACACAACCACAGCAACAACATCAGCAACAACTGCAACACCAGCAACAACGACAACAATAGCAGCAACACCACCACCAACAACAACGGCGATGACGATAACCTCAGCAGCAACAACAACAACAACACCAAGAACAGCAACAACAACACCGAAACCAACAACCCCCCCAAAAAACAGAACGATAACAACAACGCCAATAACAACAACAGCAGCCGCAACAACAATAACAACAGCAACGACAACAGCAACAGCAACAACGTTATCCTCATTTCCAGCATCAGCATCAGCATCATCATCATTATCGACGTCCGTATCATCATCAGCATCAGCATCAGCATCATCATCATCATCATCATCATCATCATCATCATCAGCATCATCATCATCATCATCATCATCATCATCATCCTAACCACCAGTATCGGTAACAGCATCATCAGCACCATCATCAGCAGCATCAGCATCAGTAACATCACGAGCATCGTCGTCGGTGTCGTCGTCAAGACCACCATCATCAGCAGAGTCAGCACCACCACAACCACCACCATCTTCATCATCATCCTCATCCTGCTCCTCTTCCTCCTCTGCCTGCTTAGCATCGTCATCAGCATTAGCCTCATCACCACCACCACCATAATCATCTTCATCATCGTCATCATCATCATCATCATCATCATCATCATCATCGTCGTCACCAACAGCATCATCAACATCATCATCATCAACATCATCATCAGCAGCAGCATCGTCGTCATCGTCATCGTCAGCGTCATCATCATCATCATCATCAGCATCATCATCATCATCGTCATCATCATCATCATCATCATCATCATCATCATCATCATCATCATCCTCATCCTCATCCTCATCCTCATCCTCATCCTCATCCTCATCAGCAGCAGCAGCATCAGCAGCATCAGCATCAGCATCAGCATCATCACTCCTGGCTTTGAGTGCCCTCCATCCCGAAGCGCAAAAGGGCTGGCGGCAGCCGCCTGTGGGACTGCCCGCTGGCTGCGGCGAGGACCTGAGCGTGACTCTCCAGCCCTCCTCGCCCTCAACCGCCTGGCCATCGTATTGTCCTCCTCCTTCTCCTCCTTCTCCTCATCCTCCTCCTCCTTCGCCTCCTCCTCCTCCTCCCCCTCCTCCTCCTCTTCCTCGTCGTCCTTCCCCTCTGCTCCTTCTGTCCCTCCCACACCCGTCCTCCACCTCATCCTACCCCTCTTTCTCCGCCTCCTGATCTCCCTACCATACATTCCGCCCTCTTCCTCCCGACCACCCTCGGCCATCCTTCCTCCGTCTCCTCGGTCTCCCTTTTTTGTTGTGGGGGAAATACAGAAGGAGATAGCGCAACCACCCGACAATCGATCCAGAGTCACAGCGAAAACACAGAAATTGTATTACGCGATGTGACAAGAAGGATCCAAAAACGCAGACCGTGGCACGTGCATCGACCCTGCTGTGTACAGCCCTCGTGTCTGGCAGAATGCTACTCGTGGGGACGGCACGCGACAAGACCAAACATAAGCAATCAAGCCAAGCCGAGGAAGAGGAGAATGAGGAAGAATCCGCCGACCCCTCGTGGGTCCCCAGGCGTGTGGGATTCTCCCCCAATGATCCCCCCCAGGGGGGCCCGAGCAAAGCATTGGACCCCTGGCCCCAGACGGTCACGGGACGACTCCCCCGGGAGCGCGTCATGGAGGGATCCAAACTCTTCTGGTGTGTCGTGGAGTCTCCACGGCTCCAGAGACACCCAAGACGGCCCAAGATGGCCTGGAGTCGCCGACAGATCGGCCCGTACCGCGCAAGATGACCTCCAGATGGCCCAAGAGGCGTCCTCCCAAGAAGCCTCCACGAGCACGCCCTAGAGGGACCGAAGACCAAAAACATCACACTCCCTCTGCAAACGTACAGCAGATTCGCCTCTTGGGTTTTCACGGCGTCCAGGCCGGCCCAGAAAGCCCTTAAGATCACCTCATGACGGCCCAGGAGGCTCTCAAGGGGATTCCAAGACGGCCCAAGAAAGCCCCAAGTCGGCCCAAAAGGCCTCCAAGACAAAGGTGTCCTGAAACAGCCTCAAAACGATCCCACGTGGGGGAGCTCAAGCTAAGTTCTCCGCCCCAAAGGACTCCTCAGACCGCAGACGGGCGCCCGAAACGCACCCAGGAGGCCCACAAAAGCCGCGTAGAGGCCCAAAGGCAGCGCAAAATGGCCCCAAGAAGGCGACCAAGAGGATTCAAAACTGTTCCCGAACAGGCCCCCAGGAGGCCCCCCACGAGGCTGCAACAGGCATCCCGGAGGTCTATGACTCTATGACCCATAGGCACTGGCACTGCGGCGGGATTGGCAGACAGCCAGAGGGTATATGTAAATGCCCGCTGGTCCACCACTCGGGCATGATTCGTGCCGCTTGTACCTTGACATATTTTCCAAACGCTTCTGGTTCACGACCCCAGCAGGGTGACGCCTGGAGCTCGATTGACATACGGTGGCGGGGTGCCTCTCACGGCGCTTCCACTGTTTGTCTCTCCGCTCCACATCTGCCACTTCGTGATCCTCTTGGTTAATATCAAAAAAACTCTCCCGTCCTCTTTCTCTGTTCCTCCTCCTCCTCCTCCTTCTCCTCCGAATTGTCGTTGTGATTCGCCCTTTTTCGACCGGCCTCTTTGTTTCTTCCCCCTTCTGGTCATACGTCCACGGTGTTCAATACGCGTAGCGCCAGTGCAGACTTCATCATCATTTGTACGGCTTGCACTTGAAGGTGCTGTTCCTGTCGGCGAGCGCGACGTTGTCCCCGAGCGCTCCCAGCAAAGGCCCAAAACCAAACAACCGTTTGGACTGCCTCTCTGTTTGCAACCTCAATGATCCGACGCAATTGCTCACAGGCGCCCCAATTCGCAACTCAAATAAAGGGGTCGAATCAGAAGAAGAGGCCTCCCTTAGCGGCCTCCGGCGCCGCCTCTCGCGCGCTCCAATGCGGGGTGTGGACATCAAGAGCAGTCCAAGAAAACCACACGGAAAACCCGACATCCATTTGAGTCCGCCACGGTACCCCCATGGCTAATACTATTACTACTACAGAGACTGTTACTCCCACTACTACTACTACTACTACTACTGCTACTACTACGACTACTACTACTACTACTACTACTACTACTACTACTACTACTACTACTACTACTACTACTACTACTACGACTGCTACTACAACTAATATTATTATTACTACTACTACGATTACTACTACTACTAC
>CAUYUJ010018804.1:170127-217627 GCA_963575745.1 Prorocentrum cordatum | reverse complement strand
ACTACGACGACTACTACTACTACCGCTACTGCTACGACCCCTTATCGCTACTACTACGATAGCTGCGACGACTACTAGGACTACGTCTACGACTACGACTATTACTATTACTACTAATTGTACTACAGTTACTACTACTGCTACTACGACTACTACTACCACGACTACCACTACTAATACTACGATTACTACGCCTGTCCCTACTACTACTAGCATTACTACGACTACTTAAACTACTACTACTACTACTACTATTACTACGACTACTACCACTACGACGACTACTACTAATAAGACTGCTAGGTCTACGAATACTACTACTACTACTACTACTACTACGACGACGACGACGACTACTACTACTACTACTACTACGACCACTACTACTACTCCTACTACTACTACCACGACTACGACTGCGCCAACTACGCCGCCGACTGCGACTACGACTACGACTACTACTACTACTACTACTACTGCTACTACTACTACTACGACTACTACTACTACTACTACTACTACTACTACTACTACTACTACTGCTACTACTACTACTACGACTACTATTACTACTACACGACGACGACGACTACTAATAAGACTGCGAGGCGTACTACTAGACATACGGAACTACTACTACTACTACTACTACTACTACTACTAATACGAACGACCACTACTACTACTACTACTTACTACTTCTTTCCACCGACCATGGCTGCGCCATGCGAGACTACGTCGCCGACTGCGACTACGACTACGACGACGACTACTACGACTATTACACTACACATATTACTACTAACTAACTACTACTACTACTACCACTACACTACTACTACTACTACTGCTACTGCTAACGACTACTACTACTACTACTACTACGACACTACGTCGACTACACTTCTAACTACTACTTAACTACGACTGCTACACTACTACTACTACTACTACTACCCGTACTACTACGAACCTACGACTGCACTACGACTACTACTAAAAACGATGGCTACTATCACTGCGAATAATATTACTACTACTACTACGACTACGACGACCATACCACCACTACACTACTACTACCTACTGCTACTAGCGACCACTACTACTACTACACTACTAACACTACTAACGACACGACCCATTACCAGTTGTACGACAACTGCTTCTTCTTCTTCTACTACTACCTCTACTACTACTAACTACTAACTATCTACTACTACGACGACACTACTACGATACTACTACTAACTACACTACTGCGACTAATACGACTACTACACACTTCTACGACTAATCAACGAACTACGTCTACCTACTAATACTACTACTAAATACGACGACTACTACTACTACGACTGTACTACTACCTACTACTATTACTACTACTACTACTACTACTACTACTACTACTACTACTACTTCTACTACTACTACTACTACTACTACTACTACTACTACTACTACTACTGCGAACCCTACGAATACTACTACTACTACTACTACTACTACTACTACTACTACGACTGATACTACTACTACGATGACTACAACAGTTCCTCGCATTACTAGTACTACTACTACTACTACTACTACTGCTGCTACTACTACTACTACTACTACTACTACGGCTACTACTACGACCACTACTACTACGACTACTACTACTGCTACTTCCACTAGCTGCTACTACCACTACTACTGCTAGTACTACTACGTCGACTACTTCGACTACTACTACTACTACTACTACTACTACTACTACTACTACTACTACTACTACTACTACTACTACTACTACTACTACTACTACTACGAGTACTACTACTACTGCTACTACTACTACTACTCCTACTACTACTACTACTACTACTACTACTACTACTACTACTACCACTACTACTACTTACGACGACTACGAAGCTACTATTACACGACTAACTACTATATACTACTACTACTACTACTACTACTACTACTACTCCGACTACTACTACTACTACTACTACTACTACTACTGCTTCTACTGGTACTACTACTATCACGACTACGACTACTACCAATACAACCTTTACTACTACTAAGGTAGCGTGTCATCTATGGACGGAAGGGGTTCGGTTCGAGATTGAGTGTTGGTTTTGGTTTAAGATTGGGTTTCGGATCGGCCTGTGTGGTTTCATTATTTATGTGGATCCCTGTTGATCCCGAATGACTCCTATTGGTTCCCATTGATTCCTATTCATGCTCATCGAGTCCCAATGATTCCTACTGGCCCCTACGGCCTCCTACGGATTCCCATGGACTCTTACGGGTTCCGAATGACTCCTATTAATTCCCAGTGATTATTGTCGATTTCTATTGGTTCCCATTGATTATCATTGAATCCTATTGGTTACTACTGGTTCGTATTGATTCCTACATCGCGATTCCCTTTGAATCCCGTTGGTCCCAAATAATTCCTATTGATTCCTGATGATCCTTTTCGTTCCTTCTGGTACCTACTGATTAAATTTTCATCTGGCTTCGGATTTAATCAGACTGTTTGCTTTTCATTCCTGTTGATTCCTACTGTTTCGTATTGATTCATGCTGACTACTGCTTTCCCATGGATTCCGATGGATGCCGATTGATTTAATTGCTTCGCACGCTTTCCTATTGGATCCGATTGCCTCCTGGTGATTCAGGCTGGTTCCTGAGGGATCATCAGGGCTCCTCAGGAAAACTCAAAACCGTGTGGAATCCTTCAGGGCCACGGGGTACCCTCAGGAACCATGAGGCGTCAACAGGAAGCCTTACGAGCTCTAAGAAACTTCCTGGATCCTTCAAGACTCTCCGACGAATCCTTCGGAATCATCAGGAGCCCTGGGGCGTCGTCGGGAATCTTCGGGAACCCGTAAGAATCTGAAAGAATCCAGAAGAATTCATACGAATCCCCAAGATTCGGGGGGAACCTGTTCTAAGAATCTCCAGAAAATCGCACGACTCTTCCGGAATCACCAGGAATCATCGGCGCGGACAAAAAGTTCGTCTGAAAGCCTTAGAAATCCTTGGGAATTGTCCTAGGGACCCTCAGAAATCATCAGGAGACCTGGGGCGTCCTCGGGAATCAATCTTCAGGAACGCATCAGAATCGCGAGGAATTCGCAGGAATTCGCAGGAATCCACAGGAATCGTAGGGAATAGTTTATACGGAATCCTCAGGAATCCCCAGGAATCATCAGCGCGGACGAGAAATCCTCAGAAAGCCTGAAATCGGAATTATCTGAGGAACCCTCAGGCATCATCAAGAATCCCAAGGCTGCCTCGGGAATCTTCAAGAACTGTCGGAATCTCCAAGAGTCCGCAGAAATTCAGAAGACCCCTCGGGAATCTTGAGGAACCTTTTTTTCCGAACCTCCGGACATCCGTAGGAGTCCCCAGGAATCCCCAGCCATGAGCGCTGACAAGCAATCCTCAGGACGCAGATTCGTTCTAAAGGTTCCTCAGGGTCTCTCGGGAGGCCTTAGGAAACCGCAAGCAATCTGCCACAGGTGACGCGCAGGATGTGCACAGTCAGCGCAAGGAACTCAGTCCCTTGTATTGCTGCTGCTACTACTACTACGACTACCCCCAAGAGGCCCCCAGAGGCCAAGAGGCCCCCGGAGGCCCCAAACGGGCCCCAGAAGCTACAAAACTGCCTACGAGAGGCCCCCGAGAGGCCCCCCACGACATCCCAACGAACATCCAACAGGCTCTAGACCCACAACCCAGGCACGGTGGCGGGATGGGCCAAAGGCCATTCATTATACCAAACTCGCGTTCCCCAATCCCGTATGAATTGCGTAATGATCGCGTTCTCCTAGCCACAACCCCATGTAAAGTACTCCGGACTCGCGCCCCCGAGGCCGCAGTCCCTTGCAAAGTACGTCAGACGCGGGCTCCCGAAAACACAACCCCCTCGTAAATTGTGCCAGGCTCGCGCTACGCAAACCACGAGCCTTCGTAACTCACGCCCGACCCACGCCCCCCAAGCCACCACCCCAATACAAATGACGCCAGGCTCGAGCCCCCCAAGCAACAACCCCTATTGAGATACACCAGACTCGCGCTCCAAAAACGGCACGTCCACTGGTGAATTACGCCAGACAGGGCTGGACCTAAACAGTGTTTTTCGTTGTCGTTTTGTTTTCGTTTTTCCTCGCTTTGTCTTGATTCACATTTGCTGCAAAACGACATCGAAACGAAAACGGCCCACGAAATCGCCAAAACACCGTTTGGGTCCACCCCTGACGCCAGGCTCGCGACCCCGAAACAACAGCCCCTCCTGTGAATAACAACAGGTTCCCGTCTCTGAAGCAGCAGTCCATTGCAGATTACTGCGCGCTGGCGCTCCCGAGGCCACGGGGCCACTCCACGGAGGCTGCCCAAAGGCGCCACACCCTCTCCAGAGCAGAAAACCCAGTATTGCAAGGATGCCCGATAAGGATGCAAGGGCCTTGGACGCCCATTTCGAAGCTTTTCGAGCGGGGCGCGGCCAGCGAAAGCGGCCAAGGATGGGCCGAGGAGGCAAGGATGCAAGGGTACCCTTGGGAAGGTTGCCAATCCTTACTATGCGGGTTGACTCTATGCGTTCGGGTGGCATCCCCCCCCACCCCCTGCCCCTTCTGCGGTTTCCCGAGAATGCACTTCTGGGCCCGAGGCCCCGCATCCCCGTAAATAACTAGGGGTGCGCGCCCCCGAACGCTTGAACCATCGAACTTCGCGATGGAAGCGCGCACCCGAGGCCATCACACCCCATGAATTACCACAGGCGCACGCAACCAAACAGCCAGCAAACAGCCCATGTCAATTGCCACATACAATTCAAACAACAGGCCAATCCGCCGAGTTGCCCGCCAATCAACCGATAAGAAAACCAACCAACATACCAACAAAGCGTGGCCACGCAAGCAATCCGACGTGGGGCGGCGGCAGAGTGCGAAACCCTTGAGAGAATACTACGACTTACAATAATATTGATTCGTGGGGGTCTGCTACTAGGGTTAACCGCTACTTGCGAGCAGTGCAAAATCAAAATGCAAAGGGCAAAAATATCGGGTTCGGAATCGAGTCGGGTTCTGCACATACACCGACAAAACAAACACGATACAACACATATGCAGTACCAAACAAATGCTGACGCAAAACCATGACAATATCCTTCCATATAACACGAATGCAATACATATACAGTACACATACAATACAGTACATACATCAAACAATACAAACAACGAAGTGTTCCTCCCCGCACGAAGGAGTCGTTCAGAACTGAGAATTCCTACTCGTAAAACCGCCGTACTCCGTTACACTGCGCTGGTTCAAGTCCTACTCAAACTATCGCACAGAAGTTACGGTGGAACCAAGCCCCCTCGGGAATCCTCAAGGTTTCCTCTGGCATCCGCAGCACTCCCCACAGAATCATCACGGATGATTCAGAATCCCGCGGGTTCCTTGAGAATTCCTCAGGATGCCTCTGGACTCTTCTGATTTCCTTTTGGTTTTCCCAGGATCCCGCGAAAGTCACCAGAATCCTACTAGGACTCTGCAGATTCCCTTGGGATCCCGCTGAATTTCTAGGGTCCCTCAGGATCCCTCATAGTTCCCCCGAGGACGCCTGACGATCCTTCAGATTCCACACGTTCCCTCAAGATTCTTCAGGATTCCTCTGATTCCGTAGTAATTTCTAATATTCCTTCTGGATTTCGCCAGCATTCCTCAGGATTCCTCGGAATTCCCTCGGAATCCCCCAGGGTACCGAAAGACTCCTGAAGGATTCCTTAGGACTCTCCAGGGATCTTCAAAATTCCTGAGGAGGCCGCAGACCCCCGATGGGTTCCAAGATCTTCAGAGGCTCCCCAGAGGCTCCTCAGAGGCTCTTCAGAAGCTCATCCGAGGATCCTCGGAGGCTCATCAGACATCAAAGGCTCTCCTGAGGCTACTCAGAGGCTCTTCAAAAGCTTCTCGGAGGCTCCTCTGAGATTTCTCAGAAACTCCTCAGAACTTCCGTAGAGGCTCCCCAGAGGCTACACCGAGGCTCTTCGGAAGCTCCTCAAAAGCTCTGCAGAGGCTCGTCAGAGTCTCCCTAGAAGCTCTCTGGATGGTCTTCGGATGCTCTTCCGAGGCTCTTCAGGAGCTCCTCATTGGCTCCTCACAGGCTCCCGATAGGCTCCGCAGAAGCTGTTCAGGTGCTCCTCAGAGGCTCTTCAGGGGACCCTCAGGGGATCATCATGGGCTCTTCAGGGGATCCTCAGTTCCCCCTCCCCCCAACCCCAGGCATCCACTCTCTCCACCCCCCCTCCCCTGCCAGCTGCCCACCCCCCCCCTGGGGACACGCCTTGCTCCGCTTGGGCAGCCGCACCGGCAGCCACGCGTTCTGCTGCTGCTGCAGGCTGCGGCCGCACTGGCCCTCCGGCGGGCCCCACCCCCCGCTGGTCTGCCGCAGCCCTCCGGAGGGAGATCGGCGGCGCCAGGGGCCGAGGCAGAGCCTCTGCCCTCTGAGCCTCTCTGAGCCTTCGCCGCAGCCCCAGGGCCTGCTGAGAAGGCCTGCCCCCCTCCCACATTCCCCCCTCGGCGCGCCGCCGAGCAGAGGGGCGGCTTCTGGTCGGCACCGGGGCACACAGTTCTGGGCATACTTCGAGCTGCGGGCATGTGCCGCTCATGCCTGCTGCGATACCGGGTGGCCACTGTACCTATACGATGCGTGCACGCAACGCGCGAAAGCGACACCACGAGGACGGAGGCGTGTGCGCAAAGCAGCAAAGCCGAGGAGCTATATGAGCTATATGTTCAGACGCGCTCTCAGTCCACAGAAGAGGAGCACGACGACGAGGATTGCGGTAGGCGGAAGAGGCGGAGCATGAAGGGGGAGGGCGAGCAGAGTATGAAGAGGAGTGTAAGGATGGAGGAAAGACGAAGGAAAGGGAAGAGAGGGAGGAGAGAGGAAAGAGGAGAGAGAAGAGGGAATTCCCACATCCGCCTCCAACTCTGCAACGCTTCGATTCCTTTCTTCTGGCCCGCCCTCTCCCTCACCATACCGCGCCAGTGCCGTGCCTCATTGTCTGCAGCGCGTGCACGCTGCACAGACTGACCCCCTCGCTTGCCCCTCCCCCTACTGATTCTCCTCACCTTCCTGCTTCCAGCCGCTTCTCCTCACACAGGCGGCGGGGGGGGGGGAATGAACAGCTTGGGCATGAGGGAGGTCAAGGTCAAGGTCAAGGCCGTTGGTGGTCTCTGTCTCAAGCACCGTAAGCTTGAAACACTTCGCTGACCCGTGGGTGATTTGCGTGGAAGCAGGCCTCCCGGATCATTGCCAATCCTGGGGGCGTGCCAGGGGCGCCCCAGTGCCTGGCAGACTCCAGGAGCTGGGTGCCCCGCCAGCAGGGAGACCCTGCCCAAGAGCGTTTACGTGAGTAGCAGAAACAGGGAGGTCGCCGCTGCTTCTGTCGTGCGGCGCGCGCCTCCCTCGAGAGGGCCAGACAGTTGCGGCCAGATGCCAGCTGCCAGCCCCACGAGAGAACTGAAGAGGAGGAGGTCACGCGTCACCAGAGCAGGTGATACGAGAATGTAACACTGAGGACTGCTATGCGGACCGGGAACAGGACAGCTGCGTGTAGACCGCCCCGAGGCCCAACAGGCCAGCGGCGACGGTCGAGGGAGCCGCAGAGGCGAGCAAGGGAGAGAGACACACATTGAGGGCCCGAGCGTGCCTTCACCGCCAAACACGTCGATATGGCGGACCAGGCGTTTCGCCTGAGGCTTCCTGATCCGGAAGATTAACCACTTCAGTCGAAAACGATTTCAAAACAGCGGGCGGTTTCCAAAACGTGGCTCTCGACTCAGCGCCGCGCACATCAGATTAGAAAGCTGGCAACAATTGCGTAGATGGAGTGAGGATGCCATTTAAAATGAAACTCTCGCCTCAACTCCGCGCAGCTTCGCCATAAAATCTACCAACAACTAGCCAGATGGAAGGCGGTTCCATTTGATTAATGGGGCTCTCGCTTGCGACATCCTTGGGTTGACGTGACCAGAAATCCTAACTCGTAACACAGCTAGGCGGGTGGAGCGCAGTCCCCTTATCGAAACAAGGCGATCGCTGAACACTCACTGCAACTTCATCGCCAGAACAATACATGGATGGAGGGCGCTCCTTCTTTCAACTGGTGCTATCGCTGGGGGGCATATGTTGCAGTCTTACTCACTATGATCTGTTATTCCTCCTACTCCTTCTTCTCCTCCTCCTCCTGGCGCGTAGCCGCGAATACTACTCCTGCTCCTTCCCCGCCTCATCCTGATCGTCGTCTTCCTCTTCCTCCTCCTCCTCCTCCTCCTCCTCCTCCTCCTCCTCATCATCATCATCATCCTCCTCCTCCTCCCCCATTACATCAATGTCCTCCATTTCCTCCTCTGCCTCCTCCTCCTCCTCCTCCTCATCATCATCATCATCATCATCATCATCATCATCATCCTCCTCGTCCTCCCCCTCCCCCTCCTCCTCCTTCTCCTCCTCCTCCTCCTCCTCATCCGGTTGCTCCTCCATTTCCTCCTCCTCCTCCTCCTCCTGCTGTTTCCTCGTCCTCATCGTCCTCCTTGTCCTCCTCGGCTTCATCCTCCTCGGTCTCCTCCGCCTCCTCCTCCTCCTCCTCCTCCTCCTCCTCCTCCTCCTCGTCGTCGTCGTCCACCTCCTCCTTCTCCTCATCCTCTTCTTCCTCCTCCTCCTCCTCCTCCTCCTCCGCCTCCTCCTCCTCTTCTTCCTCCTCCTTCTTCTCGTCCACGTCGTCCTCCTTGTCCTCCTCCTCCTCATCCTCATCCTCATCCTCATACTCCTCCTCTTCCTCCTCCTCCTCTTCCTCATCCTCCTCTTCCTCCTCTTTCTTCTCCACTTCCTCCTACTCCTCCTCGTCCTCCTCCTCCTCCTCTCCTCCCCCTCCCACTCCGCTCATTCTTCTCCTCCACCTCCTCCTGATCGTCATCCTCCTCCTCCTCTTCCTCATCATCCTCCTCCTCCTCGTCCTCCTCGTCCTCTGCGTCCTCCTCTGCCGCCTCGTCCTCATCGTCCGCCTCCTCTTTCTCCTCCTTCTCCTCCTCCTCCTCCTCCTCCTCCCCCGTTTGGTTATTAGTATGATTAGTCGTCGTCGCATTCGCCGTCTTACTCGCATTAGTAGTAGTAGCGTTATGCTTACTAGTATACAAAGGACTGTTAGTATTCTGAATATTAAGAGTATTCGTATCCTCCTCCTCATCGTCATCCTCCTCGTCATCCTCGTCCTCCTCCTCCTCCTCCTCCTCTTCCACCTCCTTCTCTTCCACCTCTTCCTACTCCTCCTACTCCTCCTCCTCATCATCATCCGTTCTCTTCCGTTTCCTCTTCCTCATACTCCTCCTCCTAATCATGATCCTCCTCCTCCTCCTCCTACTACTCCTCCTCCTCCTCCTCATCCTCATCATCCTCCTCCTCCTCCTCATCCTCCTCCCCCTCATCCTCCGCCTCCGCCTCCGCCGCTGTCTTCTCCGCCTCTTCCTCGTCAGCCTCCTCCTCCTCTTCCTCCTCCTCCTCCTCGTCGTCTCCCTCATCCTCCTCCTCCTCGTCCTCCTCTTCCGCCTCCTCGTCTTCCTCCTCCCCCTCCACCTCCTCCTCGTCCTCCTCTTCCGCCGCTTCGTCGTCGTCGTCGTCCTCCTCCTCCTCCTCCTCCTCCTCTGCATATTACTAGTAACCGTATCATGTGTAGCAGTCTTACTAATAGTCGTGTTCGTCGTCGTCGTCATAGTATGCTGAGGCATACATCAGTAGTAGTAGTCGTAGTACTAATGTTCGTATGTGTATTAGTCGTCGTAGCAGCATAAATGTTAGTGTTAGCAGTTGTATTGCTATTAAGATGAGTAGTAGCAGTACCAGTGGTAATATTAGTAATAGCACTAGTCGTGCTCGTAGTATCATGAGCTATAGCAAAATTAGAATGTATAGTGCCAGTATTGTTAATATCAGGTGTCCGGTCCGTAGTAGTAGCGTTAGCAATATGAATATGATCAGTATCAGTACGATTGGTGTTCATTTCAGTAGTACCCATATTAGCATCACTAGTCTTACGAGTCGCCTTGCTAGTATTCACACTGGGTTCAGCATTCGTCATCGTATTACTCCTCGTCGTGTCATTGGTTTTGCTCGGTTTCTATTTGTTTTTTCGTAGTCGTCGTACTCGTGCTCTGCTTAGTCGTATCATTCCTTTTACTCTTCGTACTAGTAAATACTATAGCCTTAGTGGTTAGTAGTAGGGTGCGTCTTCTCCGTAGCGTAGTCGTATTAGCATTCGTCTTAATAGTAGCATTACGAGTAGTAATAGTCGTGGTATTAATGTTAGCCGAAATAAACTTGTCGTTATTATTATCAGTACGTTGCTTTGCGTAATATTCCTTTGTGTGTATATATAGGTATTAGTAATAGGATTAGTATTAGCAGCATTCGTGTAAGTATGAGTCGTCTTCTCAATGTTCGTATTAGTGTGCTTATTCTTAGTGTTCGTTTTCTTATTATTCTTCGTAGTGGCATTAGTTCTACTGTCATACTATTATCAGTACTCCTCCTCCTCCTCCTCCTCCTCCTCCTCCTCCTCCTCCTCCTCCCCCTCCTCTTCTTCCTCATCCTCCTCTTCCTCCTTGTTATCCTCGTCCTCATCCTCCTCTTCCTCCTCCTCCCCCTCCTCCCCCTCCTCCTCCTCCTCCTCCTCTTCCTCCTCATCATCATCCTCCTCCTCTTCCTCCTCCTCCTCTTCTGCATCCTCCTCGGTCTCCTCCACCTCCTCCTCCTCCTCCTCCTCCTCCTCCTCCTCCTCCGCCTCCCCGTCCTCCCCCCTATTTGCTACTCCCTCACTTCCCCCACGTGCGTCACGTTTTGTTTCTCCCCCAACCCCGCTCGCTTTCCTCGCTCCATGGGCGGGCGCGCCTCGCCGTTCTCTCCGCAACACATCAGCACGCTGGTCTCCTGGTCCTCCCGGGGGCCCACCACCACGAGAAAAATGAGGAGGAGGACGACGACGACGAGGAGGACAAGGAAGACGAGGATGTGTTGACATCGGCATCATACTGCAGTAACAAACTAATCCGACGAGTCCACGTCGAATTGGGCGGCGAAGGCACGAGGACCATCGTCCTCTTCCGTGCGGAGGGCCAGAAAAACGAGGATAACGAGGAGGACCAGGAGGACGAAGAGGAGGACGAAGAGGAGGACGTCGACGGCGACGACGGCGGCGACAACGTCGACGACGCCGACGGCGGCGACGAGGACGAGGAAAAGCAAAGAAACGCCGAACGTCGACGCCCCCTTGATCCGCTTCGACACGCAGGGTTTGACCCCCGCCAGCCGGGGTGGACAAGAACGGGAGGGAACAACCCTCTCCAATGTCAGTGCGAGACGACATGGCAGCCCTCCTCCTCCGCGCCCCGCCCCTCCGCGGAGTACCAGTCGGGGCTGTCCCGGTGCAGCGCGATGGTGAAGTCCTGCGTCGGCACGCGGCGAGCACTCCCACACTCTCCCTCCTCCCTATTCCTGTTCTTCCGACCCCCTTCCCATTTCCGCCTCCTTCCCCAATCCTCCTGCTCGGCCTCCTCCTCCTCATGATCACCCTCCTCAACCACGCCCCCCCCCCACTCCCTCCTCCTGGACATATGGCAGGAGTCTTTTTGTTCCATGAAGGCGGATGAGACTTGAGCCAAACAGTCGCGGAAATAGGTACAGACAGCGGTGAACAAAGGGTGGCCCTCCCCTGGCGTGACACAGCTGCTACACACATGATACAGCCACTCCAGCAAATCCTGCTTACCCTGTCGGAACGCTACGATCTAAAACTCCCCCATCGGCTGGTAAGGGCGACATGGACATGGCAAGGACGACTGGGTAACGGAAACCTTCGAACCAAGTACACAACGCAGTGAAGCCTGGACTTGCGGATTTCATCCTGGTCACTCAAGACCTGAAACTAAAGCCACTGAAAATATCACCAGCGCAAGCAGAAGGCGACTATGGCTTGGGCGTAAAGCGCCCAGGCCTCCCAACACGTGGTGCACTATTTTGAGGTGTCGCAAAACACCGAATTGCGTTGAATGTTTAACGTACTCACGAGCAGGAAGAAACGGGCACCAAGATTTCAACGAATCCTGAGCTCAAGTCCCTGACTAAATGGCACACACTAAAACCCTGACCGCACGTTCAGCGAGCAAAATGTAGCAGGTAACAGATCGTGTCTTCCGCCAACAATATGTTGCATGCGCATGGATTGGCGTCCCGGATCGCATCTTCGGTTAAGACATATGCAAGGTTCTCATGGGTTCAGGCTTTGATTACTTTGATGTCTCCTCATCGTACATTCTCTTGCTACCGTAACTGAGAAACCTCGATGTGTCTGACTTGTCCTAATCCTTTCCCGTTTGCGACGGCAATGGCCGAATCAGCATCACTCTTTGACACGATACCGCAAGCAACGTTGAAGTGTTTGAGACATGTTTCCAATCCTAACGCCAGTGATCAACCTGGCACCACACCGCAAGACGCTACTCTTTCAGAATTGAAGGATGAGAGAGTGGAAAAAAAAAGATATAAACAAAAAATCAACAGTAAAAAACAAAACACAAGAACAAAACAAAATGGATTACAAGTTCGCGGTCGGTAAACCCCCTGCGAGCTCCCAAAAGCCAGAGACGAGCCAGTAAGCCACGCGACACGCGGGACACGCAGGGTTTGCCCTGTCAGCCCGCAGGAGGTTCATCGCACAGCGCCTCGTAAACCAGGGTAGGGGCGTTTTTTGAATCCTTGACAAAAGATGTTGCCACAACACTCCCATTCGAATTCCACGACTTCCAACTATGAACTGCGATCCCCACAAAACGGTTCCTCCAATTGATGAGTTACGTGCTTCTTGCATCTGGCAAAGCCGGTGTCAGTCCACACGGTTAACTCCTTAGGACATTCTTGCTACAAGTATTGATACCAACACCTGTCGTGGTTCTCGAAGCACTTGCGCAATGTGGCCCCAGCGTTTCCATGCCTCTCGGGTTGGAGCCGCCATAGAGTGCGCAAACTCCTTGATTGAAAACTGAATTCCTGAACGATCGCATACAAGATAACCGACTCGGGCCACCAAGGCTTGAAATTTCTTAACTTCATGGATTGGAAGCGGCTGAATATTCCTCCTCTCACGTTTGCTCCCCCCCAGGTAGATCGCATCTCAATGTGTACTGGTCCAGGCCCCCTTCTGTTATGAATACACCTCTGTCCATTCTACATTGGCCCAGTGACACTGCGAAGCAGACGTGAATAGTTTTTCCAACATGCATCAGGCGAGCACTGCAAAACATTCCTTCCCCCCCCCCCCCCCCCCCCCCACCCCCCCCCCCCCCGGGGGGGGGGGGGGGGGGGGGCCCCCCCCCCCCCCCCCCCCGAAGCTTTGCATATCGATTGCCAAAAAAAATAAAAAAACGCTGAGGAAAATGCAAAGGCCTTGGCACAACTGCACCCCGAGGGAGGGTGAAACAGGGAGGGAGACTTGAGCGAGATGGTTACAGACCAACAAGCGGGCCACACCGAATTGAGAGATATAACAATCAAAGATTATAAACACCTCTGTCCATTCTACATTGGCCCAGTGACACTGCGAAGCAGACGTGAATAATAGTTTTTCCAACATGCATCAGGCGAGCACTGCAAAACATTCCTTCCGAAGCTTGCATATCGATTGCAAAAAAACGCTGAGGAAAATGCAAAGGCCTTAGCACAACTGCACCCATACCGACATTGATTACTGGAGGGCCTCTTGGAAACACTGAAAAATGGAGGCCTCCGCTGCTGCAGCTCGTCTTGCGAGCTCTGGCGGGAGGCGAGCAGCCTGAAGCAAGAGGCGGCCGCTCTTCTCATATCGTTTCACAGACTTGGGATGAGCCCACCTGCCACGCTTCTGCACCATGCTCAGGCTGCGAGCGCCTGTCAGAACATCATGGGATGGCGCCGAGTGGCGTGCAACGTGCGGCGTCAGGTGGCCAGTCTTACCTAAGACGGACCGGCTGTACTGTCTAAAAAGAGCCTCATATTTGGCCAAGGACAGGTTCGGGAACACCAGATCCTCTGGGCGCGAGCTCGACGAGCGCCGCCGGGCCCACATCTCGAGGACCGAGGCGACCCAGTCTCGGCCCGGCGAGTTGAGCACCACGGTGTCGTCGCACTCGCCTGTCTTGGTGGTCTCACCAAGGTCTGAGTTGCCGATAACAACGGCCCAGCGGCCTCGGGCCAGACGCGACGATGATGACGAAGGGCGAACCACCGAGCACCACCGTAGGTCGCAGATCTCTGAGGGTCTCAGGTAGGCGTCCAGCTGGATGGCTAAGGCTACTGCGGCTCCGATGTGCTTGTCTTTCATAAAGACTGTCATGAACAGGAAGAAAACTGACAGCGGCCATGGGTGGCGAGACGAGCCAGGAAATCTTCGGGTCCAGCCTTTCATAGCCTCCCTGGCCATCATGAGGCGGGCAGACTTGGCGATGTCAGAGCGCGGGAAGAAAGTCAGGTAGCCCCAGAGAGCATAGCGGCCCTCAGCTGGGTGTCTTGCATCACTCATCAGCTTGTCAAAATACTTGCACATTAATTGGTCAATCTTGGACTCGGGTGCCTCCCTCAGGTCCTCATCACCTCGCGTGGCCCAGTCGAAGAAGTCACGAACTGCGGTGCCATACCGTTCCAAGGAGATCGCGGTGACGGAACCAAAACGGGCCACGCCTCCATCAGCAGGGACAGGAGCGCGGGGCCCGAAGTTGAACGTGTGACCCTTGATGGACTCCACGAACTTAGAGGCGCGGCAGCGACGGCCAGCGACCTTCTGGGCCTCTCTTGGCGCGGGCCGCCTGCTTTCGAGCCGCCTCGAGGTTGGAGTCCTGGCCAAAGACGATGAACGGCCGGAGGTGGTCGTACCGGCTCTCGAGGGCGTCTGGGTCGGCGGCTGCAGAGAGCCCGAGGTCAGGCTCCGCTTGGAGCCGCTGCCGAGCCGGCCTGAAGCGCTCTCGGGCACGCGAAGCTGGCCGCTGCGAAGCATCCCGGAGCTGCGCCTCCAGGTCTCCGCCGTCAGCAGCGTCCAGGTCGCCGCGGGCGCCGGCAGGCGCGGTCAGAGCGGCCGCCTGAGCCCATGCCTTGCAGAGCCTGCGGGGGTAGGCTCCCGCTCCAGCGGTCCGATTGCGTCTGACCCGAGCCCCAGATGGCAACGTAACTGTCTCGAAACCCCTGAGCTCCACGTGCGTGTGGTCTCTGGAGCACTCTGAGCTCAGGGACGACAGGGCGAAGAAATTCGTGAGGATCTTAGTCCGCTTCAAGTGCGGGGCCCCATAGCTGCAGTGCACGAGAAAAATCTGAATCACGTCGGGAAGGTTGGTGAGCTCTCGAACGGGGTCAAAATCCCAGAGCCTCGAGGTCCTCGGGTTCTCAATACTCCAGAAAACTCCATGTCTTGAACACTCGTAGGCAACACGACAGCT
Source organism: Prorocentrum cordatum (assembly GCA_963575745.1). Classification (NCBI taxonomy): domain Eukaryota; class Dinophyceae; order Prorocentrales; family Prorocentraceae; genus Prorocentrum; species Prorocentrum cordatum. The sequence goes on along the minus strand of CAUYUJ010018804.1, from coordinate 202,099 downwards.
GAATAAAGCCAGAGCCACACCAATACGTTCCTTGTGTCGGGCTCTCTCGAGGTTGACCATACCGTGGCGAGCCCTAGACCAAATACAGCAGGGGGTACCCATATGTACATACCAGAACAGCCCTTTTCGAATACCCTGTAAGATAACGAGCTGCACCACAGGATCCAGGAGGTCATAGTGGGCCCCGTCCTTGATGTCCATCCCGGGGAAGGTCTTCAGGCCGAGCTCCTTGAAGGCCTCCGAAAGCCCGCCCTCGCCCGAGAACAATTCCAGGAAGCCCTGGCCTCGCTGGGCCCGCCTCAGAAGTTGAGCATGCCCAAGACGCAGAGGGGGTGCGGCGGCTTGGCTGGTCACCGAAGGTGTTGTGGTGGAAGACGGGCAAGAAGGCCGATGAATTGTTTCAGCGTGCGGCCCGCAAACCTGCACTTCTGGCTGCATGTCACACTCGGCGCCGGCGGACGGATGCCCTGCGAGGCCGAGACCAGGAGGCAGCGAGCCCACTCCCACCACAGTGCTCAAGGGAGAGGGAGAAGTAGAAATTGTTGGGGCTTCGCCGTGAATATGTTTATGATGACCTTTGTCGGGAGAGGAGTGTTCGAACCGACGCGAAGGGGCGTCGGCCACATTGTACTTCGTGTTGACATATCGAAGTCTCCATCGCACCCTACACCCTATCGTGTAGGCCGCCGCGCGCCGGCACTGTGCGTTCAGAGCTGCTGAGCGGCTAGACCGCCCTTTCTCCAGGCAGCCAACACAAACCATGGAGTCGACGATAGAAACCAAGCGGCGTCCGCAGTTGCTGCGGACGCGACAGGCATGGCGAAGGCCCATCACAGCAGCTCGGGTCTCCTTCACATTGATGTGCTCACTCGGCCAGCGCCACCTCTTCGCCGCCACCAGGCGGAAGCCCTCGGGTTCGCACCACGCGGCCGGGAGTGGTGGCGCAAGAGGTCCGGTCTGCGGTGGCGGGACCTCCAGATCGCCCTCACGCCAAGAGGCGTGGCACTCCCGGCGGCGGCGGCGCGGCTGGTGGGCCCCCGCCGACGGCGAGCCCTCCTCCGCCCGGCGCTGCAGCCACTGGCCGAAGGCGGTCGCGGGCGCCGTGCCGCTGCAAGGCGAGGAAGACTGACAGCGAGGCTCGATCTCATAGTCCAGGGACCGGTCGATCACGTCGCCGTACCCCCCCATGTCGGCAACATCAGTCGGAGGCACAATACCCACGCGCGGCCCTCGGAGGTGCTGCTTGAAGCTCCACTTCTCCTTCCAGCGGAAGGCCGAGCGCAGGTCGCCGAGCGAGGCCCTCTTGTACATGAGCCCGTACCCGTGGTCGGCGGAGTCGCTGGCGTACACGTGCGGCACGTAGGGCGCTGCCAGGTCGACCTCCGCGAGCCAGACCAGCCCGACCACGATGCGCATCTCCTGTCTGACCTTGCTAGGCAAGACAGTCCGCATGCCCCCTCCGCAAACCGGTAGACGGCGGACAGCGCAGCGTAGCCTGGCCGGGCCAGCATCAGCAGGGAGACCGCGTGGCCCAACCAGACCTCCATGTGTTCACCTCGCATCTTACCCCGGGCCAGCAGCGCCCGGGTGGCCAGGTCGAACCTCCAGACTCGGGAGGCCTTGTTGCGCAGGCGCCCTTGCTTCAGATCAAGCTCGATCCCCACCGTCTCCAGATGAGTGACGACGTCGGGGTACGACCAAGTGATGGGGAGACCACAGCGCTCCGCCTCGTCGCGAAGGGCGGCACTGGCCTCACGGGCCACAGCGGCAGTCTTACCCAAGACGGTGATGTTATCAACGTAGACGCTGCCCATGACCCCGGACTCGTTGAGGTCAGGCGCTGGGAGGTGCTCCCTCACCATGGCCGGCTCCAGAGTCGAGCAAGGCCGAAGGGCGCGGGAGGTCATAGCTGATACGGCTTCCTGAGCGAAAAACAAGGCCCAAGACCAGCCCATGCACATGGCGCGCATGCACGGGTACAGCACGACGTCGTCAGTCGCCGCAACCATCCTGTGGAGATCTGGGTCCCAAAAAGAGCCAATGTTGATGCCGTAGGTGTCCCTGATAGTGGCAACGGGCAGCGGGTCGTCGAAGCCGAACCACTCAGCCAGCCCGTCTATTGAAAAGTTGTAGAAGCAATCCTCGACGTCCGCCTCGTTCCCGTGGGGGCCCCAGCCGACGACGCTGCCGACGCCGCCGAAGGAGCCGTTCCCGTCGGAGAAGTCGAGGTCCGCGAGGGCGCCTGCCGACCCAAGGCGAGTGGTCGGAGGCGCACGGTGGCAGGCGTTGGCCTGCCTCGCATCAACTATCATTCTGATCTCGCCAGGTTTCTTTTTCTTCACAAAAAATAAGGCGGCTCGAGCGCGAAGACGGGGCCTGAACGTGATGAGCCCCAGCTCGTACAGCACTCGGAACAGCCTCCATCGCTCCAGTCGGCTAGAACGAAGCACTGGATCCCAGTAAGGCTTGATGGGATCAGTTGTCTGACGTGTGAACTCCATCTCCCCCTCATCCTTCTCTATGTACTGCGCTGGGTTCCGAATCATCTCCCCAGCCAACGGAGGAAGGAAGTTGGCCACAGACCGCGGCCGGGCGCGTCCCTTGGCAACCTTGAGCTTTGTCAGGTCGAACGGCGCTAGGTGCTTCGGCTCCTGGCTATACAGGTCCTTCGAGGCCAGCAGCTCGCGCGCGGCCCCCTCGGCTGCGAGGCCTGGCGGGGGGGGCCCCACGGCGTCGACGCGCTCCACGATGCTGTCCAGAACCCAGTCCTGAACGGCAGTAGGGGCCCGAGCTGGCTGACGAGCCTGAAAAACTGAATCTGCATTCGGCTGAGCAGCAGCGAGGTGGTTGAGCGAAGCCCGTGCCAAAGAAGCCCGCTGTTGCTGCTCGAAGTTGCCACCCATCTTGCTGAGCTGGGATGGCGAAAAATGCGGCAAGGGGAAGGGATCCCCATGCCTCCGTCTTGAAGGCCTCCACCTGGTAGGTTGTCCCCGATCTTGAGTGACCGCGCCGGGCCGAGCTCGGGGTTCAGACTCGGCCCGGAAAGCCTCGGTCACCCCGAGCCTCCCTGCTCCTGGTCGTCCCTGCCGCCCTTGCCGCGGCCACGCCCGCGGCCGCGTCCGCCTCCCTTGCTGGGGTCCACCGAGGTGCGGGCAGCCTGCAGGGCGCGCTGCTCCTCGTTCCAGAGGCGAGTCTGCTTGTAGATCGAGGCGCGCTCCTTCAAGCGGGCAGTGACCCACTCTGTGAATCTGTCCGTGCTGGCCTGGCCCTGCTCCGAGACCGGGGCGTGCAGCACAATGTCGAGCCCGCCATAGTCTGGGTGACGAGGGTTGCGCGAAACGGCCGTCTCGTCCTGACAGATCCTGCGCATGGCGAGCTCGAAGCTCATCAGGTTGGAGACGTCCAACTGATCGACTTGGATGGCCAGCCGCACGATCTCGCACATCACGAAGTGGATGTGGGCCACAGCTGTGCCCTCTCCGACGCCCGAGCGTCGCATCCACTGGCTATGGTAGGTGGTCAGGTCGCCCGGCCCATCCCGAACAGAGACAAGCCACTCCTTTGCGATCCGAGGCCCAGGCATGTTCCAGTCCTCAAACGAGGTCTCCCTCATCATGGAGACGCCCTCGGTGAGAGTGAGATGGCGACGACCTGAGGCGTCACGGTGATCACCCAGCACGCGTAGGTCACCCGCTCCAGCTTCACGTTCGGCCTTCCACTTCTCGATCTTCGCACGATCTGCCTCGATCTTCTCCACGAAGACCTCCAGGCCGTTGACTAGAGCGACCCCTTTGGTCTGCCCCAGCGTGGCCTGCTCCACCTCCTGGTCGGTCAGGGTCTGCGCGAAGCGGCGTCGCCGTCTCCCAAAATTGCCGCCTGCACCGCCGCCTGCCTCTTCAGAGCCAGGATGTCTGCCCGCGGCACAGGGTCGAAGCCGTAGACCTGTGCACGAATGTTGGCGGGGAACATAGCATTGCGATCCAAAATCTTATGTCGCTGCTCCAAAAGATTGTGACGAACGAGCTCTAAGTCGGGAGTGGCAGCGATCCAAATCCCTGGTGCAATCTTCTTGACCAAAATGCATTGGTGCCAGAAAAGCCCTCCTGCGTCATCTGGATAGTGCACCAGAACCTGGGGTTCTGGAATGTCCAACGTATCCATCTCGAATACTCTTAGGCGTAGCTGGTGCTATCGGCGCCGATGCAGGTGAAGGTGTCGAAGGAGATCGCGAAAGGGCCCTCAGAGCCCGCGTGGTCAGTCCACGCAGCACGAAGATGAAGAGGATGATGGCCCAGCCCACCAACACGCCGATGACCGCGCCCACGGCCAGCCAGTAGCTCCACGGGCAGTCAGGCGCAGCTGCCTCCGCCGGGCACCGCGCCGGGCTCTCTGCCGACGCCACCTGCGGCCCGCAGACGCAGGACGGGCAGGCGGGGCACGACGGGCAGGACCCACACGTGAGCGATGGCGCCGTCGGGCAAGGAGGGGCTGTCGGGCAGGTCGGAGCCGCTGGGCACCGACCGAGGTACGCTAACAGACCGTTGGCAGCGAGGTCCTGGAGACGCTGCTGCCACATCGGCCCTCAAGACTTGAGCGAGATGGTTACAGACCAACAAGCGGGCCACACCGAATTGAGAGATATAACAATCAAAGATTATAAATTTCTGGACGTATCTGGTCTGCCCCATACCATAATTCGCCCCGGCGTCACTCTACAATGCGGCTTCAAAACCTGATTGGCTTGAAACAGAATGGACCTGGTCCGAGTCCACCACTGAGTTAAACGTCAATCGTCCATCCATTTCTCCGTCGAACCACTCATGGTCAGCTTCGCTGCCCAATGGAACAAAATCATCCCCGTGCACTCAAACCACCCCCATGCACTCACTGTTGGCCAGACTCACTTTGCCTTGCGTTTACAGACTCCCCAGTTGCTGGCAGCGCGCCACATGATCGGTCTTTCTTCGGGCAACCTGATGAAGATGTGTTTCTTGGCTTTGGCGTAAAAGTATGCCAGTCTGACATCAATAAATCCAAGTTTGAGTCCCTTTCCACGCTGCCTGCGGTTATATCCCATCCTCTCGGTAGCGGCCATGAAGAACAATAGTAATTGAGTTTATAATGGAGCGGCGGCTGCAGACGCGTTGTTTTCCGTGGAAATGCACTCAACTTGCTGTGCCACCAACCGGGATAGGCACTCAGGATGGGCCTGGTCCCCCTGAGTTACGTATATCCATCTCGCACCTAGCGGTGCTTTACCGGCAACAGTCCAGCACTCCTCCATCACCTTTTCGTGGACCTCATGTTTCCTAAATTGATTCGCTTCCTCCCCCGAGCTTTCAACGTGAGCTCTGGGCCAAGCTCGCTCCCTGATACATCCCCCCAAGCCCGTGCTTCGCCATTTTCGCGGTGAAATACGCACATAGTAACCTGGGTAACTGGTTCCATTTCATCAGCGCTTCCACATGCCTCACAAGTATCTGGGACGCTCGACCAGCCCCAGCGTCGGCGAGCTCCACAAATCCACCGATGCGGCTAGATATCCTGGATAACCCGGCAGGTGGATCTGGCGACGACATTGCGCGCGCCTCCTCCTGATTCTCTCCTCCGCTTCTTTCCCTTGATTTCGTGAACCCCCTTTTCCTCGAGTACCTGGCCAGCGTCCAAGTCCCGGGCGATCCCGCGCACGCGCGAAATCCACGTCGGTCCTGAACTTCCCGGAAGCACTTGGCGAGGGGCGCCATGAAACTTGCTGGCCCATAGTAACGCGGGCGTCGAAAGAGAGGTTCCAGATAACCATCCGCCAATGCGCACAAACCCATCGAGACCCTTGCAAGGGTTGACAATCCAACTAGAACACAAACTGGCTACGATGCCGCCCCCCATTCGTAATTGGCTTCTTGGCCGTCAGCAGCATGGCTCAGAGGGAAGCTCTTCAGGTCGGCTTTGCCGACGGCTCGGAAGGTTCGCGCTGGGGCCGAAACTTAGCTTGCATAAACGGAAGTTTTTTCCTCGCAGGCCGCGTTTGCGAAGAGAGGCAACAATTGTTGTCCGATCCCATTGAGTCGGCCAGCAGCCTCGTCTTGTCCGCCACGCGTTGCCGAAGGCATCAACGAATGCGCCCTCGAGGGCAGACCGCGCATATTGAATTCGCGCAGAAGGCCTCGTTCGGCAGGTGGTTCTCACGCATCGCCTTTGAGAACAGTTCGACCATAATGCTGCGATGTGGATGATCGAAAAGTGTACTACGGGTACAGGGTTGGATCACGTAGGCACTACGCCGATTGCATCCGATCAAGCCTCTTTCGTCGGGTCGTCGACGAAGGCGAAGGACGCTCAAAATCCATCGATGCTCAAAACGACTTGACCCCAGAAACGTTTGGTCACAGAGGTACCAGAAACCGGCGACGAACAACGCAGAAGTCGCCACGCCGAATACCGCGCCTTCAGTTTTTGAGACCCTGGAAGCAGCGCCGTGGCACTTGACCAGTAACAGTCCTCAGCCTGCGCTGCCGCATCCAGTATGCCACCCAAAACTTCGATGTCGAGCATGCTGCGAAACATCCACTGCGATGTACCTTGACGCCGTGAAAGTTCCGCAGGCCTCCAGGCCAGTACCATTAAGAGCACGTGGCATACATTCCAACGAAAGTGGTGTCCATGCGAGCGTCAGAACAGAGGGCGCGCGGTGCGGCTAGATGGAGAAAAGGAGCGACTTGTCTTTGGGAGGGAGGCGCCCAAATTTCAGCCTACCCAGGCTGAGAAAGGGCGCGGGGAGGTGCTCCTCGTGGCCAGCTCATCCACAGAGGGATTCGCGGCCAAGCTGGGGGGGGAGAGAGAGAGAGAGAGGAAGAGAAAGAGAGAGAGCGAGAGAGAGCGAGAGAACAAAAAAAAAAGATAGAGATAGAGATAGAGATAGAGATAGGGACAGACAGACAGACAGACAGACAGACAAGGATGAAGAGAGGCAGAGACAAAGAGAGAGAGAGAGATATTCCTCTTCCTATATTTTTACAAGCCCGGGGGGGGGATAAAACCGTCACCCCCCCCAAAAAAAACTGGATCCCCGAGATCTGGGATTCTCGGGCTCCCTTGGACGTCCTTGGAAAAGGTCACCCGGCTTTCTGGGTCTCCACATACGCCTTGCCAGCAGACCCAGAGCGATCAGAGGGGTCATCAGAAAGGCTCAAGGGAGGCCCCAGACAGCACAAGAGCGCTCCAAGCGGGACTCCAATTGCTTCAGGACGGCCCAAAAGACCCCCGAGGAACCCCAAAAAGCTTCCAAGGGGCCTTCAAAACACAAAAATCGTCCCATTCCCTTCGTACAATTTTTTACAATTTTAGCATATTCGCCTTTCGGATTTCATCAGCTTTCAAGACTGCTTCAAAGCCCCCGAGATCGCCTCAAGACGCCCCAAGAGGCCCCCAAGAAAGCTTCAAGACGGCCGAGCCAGGCCCCACGATCGCCCACGAGAGCCCCAAGACAGCCCATAATGCACCCAAGAGGCCCCCCAAGGGCTCCCAGCACAGACCCAAAAGGGCCATGGGAGGTCCCCGGAAGTGCCCAAGATGGGTCCAAAGGGGGCTCCAGCGGGCCCAAGCTCCCCAAGACGGCCCAAGAAGGCCCCTGGACGGCTTTTGAAGGCGCCAAAACGGCCCACGAGGGCCCCGAAAACACCCCCACGATGTTTCAGAATGCCAACATGCATTGATTTTGCTCCCATGACATTCCACATTGTGACCCAGTCATTGCTCCGGCGTGCACCGACAAAGCACGTACGAGTTGCATATGCATGTTCATACCCTTACGCACATAAATTTAGATGTACGTATGTACGCTGTATACACACATACAACAATGTAAGTATACTGTAAACACCTAAACATATATATATATATATATATACACGGAACGTGCATGCGCGTGCGCGTGTATACATGCATGCGCGCATGTACGCACGCACGCATTCCGCTTGCGTGCGGAACTCGAAGGACCAAGGTGCATGGCGCGCAGCGCCAATGCAGTCTTGTATATATATATATATATATATATACATATATAGAGCGCGAGTTGATTGCAGGGATGGAAGGCGTCGGGTCGGGCTGCTGGGACCTCCAACTTTTGGAGGACTACGGGACAGCTCACCTCCCGTCACAGGGATCTAGCACAATTTCTCTTCGGGAGGGCGAGGCGGGGCGGCTGAAGGAGGGAAAGTGGGGGAGCGGGTAGAGGCAAGCTAGGCCCGCTCGCGCCATTTGATGACATCCTACCCCTGCCATCCCCTCCCATTGCGCTGATGTCTTTTCTTTTCGCCGACTGGGGTGTCTTACAGGGCCTTGACCTCCAAAATTACACCCCATCGCGTGATGCACAATCGAAAAAAGAGGGATGTGTACATTGGAGAATGTTGTGGCGGATAAGCGTGTGAATGAGCAGGAGGAAATGGAGGATGACGAGGAAGGGAGAGGAGGAGGAGGAGGAGGAGGAGGAGGAGGAGGCGGAGAAGGAGGAGGAGGAGGAGGAGAAGGAGGAGGAGAAGCAACATGAGCAGAAGCAAGAGGAAGCGGGACAATTAGGAGGACCGGGAAAGGTGGAGGGAAGAGGAGGGGGCGGCAACAACGAGGCAAGAATCGGAACCTGTGTGGCCGACGCGTGGGCAGGAGCGCTACGCTGAACGAAGGAGGCAAAACGCTGGTCCTGAAGTGTGGCCAGCGTGGCAGGGGGATTACCGCCTCTGCAAGGCCGAGAATGTGCTCGAGAAGCCCAGAATCTCGAAAGACAACGTGGAACAATTCTGGGTACAAGATACGAGAGCAGTACTCATGGTGTGCGATTGCGAAGAGGCGGGAGGTGAGAGGGGATGCGATGGGACTTTACTGTGCTTACGTCCGCTTCGCGGGGCGATCTAATGAAGGCGAACTGACTTAGCCAGCAATCGGCCCTCAGGCAAGTGCCCACAGCGTTCTTAATGCCAACCCGACTCCGCCGAGTGGCGGGAGTACGGGAGATATGATGACCTCCTCCTCCTCCTCCTCCTTTTCCTCTTCTCCTCCTCCTCCTCCTCCTCCTCCTCCTCCTCCTCCTCCTCCTCCTCCTCGTCCTCGTCCTCCTCCCCCTCCTCCCCCTAGTCTTCCTCCTCCTCCTTGGGAGAGGAAAGTTGGGAGGCAGCAGGGGGTGAAGGTAACGGGCGTCAGGGGGACAGGCGCGAGGGGGAATCCCACCAGCCCTTTGGGCGTGAGTGGTTTAGCGAGCTCTCTCTGTTCTCAACCCCCTTCTTCCCCTTCGGGGAGGGGTTTACCCCTCCCCCTACCCCCTCCCCCTGGACCTGGAGAGGACCCCCGGCGGGTCGTCAGGGGGGTTAATTTCGACTCCTGGGAGGGTCGAAAAACGACGACCCTCACGAGGATTCTGGCCCCGACGGGGGGAGGGAGTTTGGCCCCTCTGCTCTTCTTCGAAGCCAAAATCATTGATGTTACTACGGTTTTGGCCCCATTTTGGCGTCCTGAGGGGGCCGCGCTCATCTTCCCTCATAGCAAAATCATTGTTTGTACGAAGGTTTTGGGTTCAATTTCTCCTTTTCAGCGCTCCTTTGCGCTTCAGAGGAGGTCGCAAGAGGCCCCAAGTTGGCCCCAAGAGGCCCCCAGGAGCCTCCCAAGAGGCCTCCAAGAGGCCCCCAAGAGGCCCCAAAGAGGCCCCAAGAGGCCCCCAAGAGGCCCCCAAGAGGCCCCCAAGAGGCCCCCGAGGCCCCCCCCCAAGAGGCCCCCAAGAGGCCCCCAAGAGGCCCCCAAGAGGCCCCAAGAGGCTCCAAGAGGCCACCAAGAGGCCCCACGAGGAGCCCGAACGACTCACACCAGGACGAGGGGCCCGAACGACTCACACCACGAAGAGCCCGAACGACTCACACCACAAGGAGGGGCCCGAACGACTCACACCAGGACGAGGCGCCCGAACGACTCACACCACGAGGAGCCCGAACGACTCACACCACGACGCGGGCCCCGAACGACTCACACCACGAGGAGCCCGAACGAGTCACACCAGGAGGAGGGGCCCGAACGACTCACACCAGGATGAGGGGCCCGAACAACTCACACCACGAGAAGCCCGAACGACTCACACCAGGACGAAGAGCCCGAACGACTCACACCACGAAGAGCCCGAACGACTCACACCAGGAAGAAGGGCCCGAACGACTCACACCAGGACGAGAAACCCCAAACGACTCAAACACGAGGAGCGCTTTCTCTCCCTCCTCCTCCGCCTCGTCCTTCTCCCGCTCCCCCCACAAGGAGGATGTACAAGGAGGCGGGAGGAAGGAGGAACAGGGGAGATATGCGGGGCCAAGCGGACACACGCCTGAAAAACACGACTGTCGGCATGCTTCGCAAGAGTTGCTGCTGTGAGATGGGCTGGTGGGGATACGCGAAGCGTAAAGAATTGAGGAGGGAAAGGGGACGGGGCGGGGGGCGGGGGAGGAGGGGAGAAGGGAGGAAGGAGACGAAGTGGAGGGTTGGAGGGCCCCTTCCTCCTCATCGTCCCCCGCCTCCGTGGCATTATCATCGTCGCCACCATCACCACAATGATCTCCCTCCTTCTCCTCATCGCCATCTTCATCGTCTTCATCAGTAACACAAGCATCATCAGCATCACCAGCACCATCGTCATCATCAGAGCAGCATCAGCATCAGCATCACCATCAGCATCATCAGCATCAGCATCATCACCACCCATCACCACCACCAGCAGCATCATCATAATCAGAATCAGCATCATCAGCATCATCAGCATCATCATTATCAGCAGCAGCATCATCAGCACCATCATCAACAGCAGCATCAGCATCATCATCAGCATCATCATCAGCATCATCAGCATCATTAGCATCATCATGTTCATCAACAGCAGCATCAGCACCAGCATCAGCATCAGCATCGTCATCATCAGCATCATCATTAGCATTACCATCATCAACATCATCGGAATCATCATCATTACCAAGATCATCATCCCCGGCAGCATGCTCATCTTAATCCTCCTCCTCCTCATCAGCATCACCATCATCATCAGCATCACCATCACCATCGCCGCCACCATCACCATCGTCGTCATCAGCCTGCGCCCTGCCCAGTCGTCTGCGGCGCGAGCAGAGCCATGCCCCTACCTTTGAGTCACGCGGCTGCGGGGGCACGAGGCCGCGCGGGGGCCTCGCCCTGGATGCAAGTGCGCAGTTCGAGCATATCCGTGAGTTTCAGGAGTGACGTGGGAGCGAAAAGAGACCGACGGCGAGGGCGAGGGAGAGTTAGGAGCGCGAGGGGAAGGGGAGTGCGAGGGATAGAGGGATGAGTTGCATGTCTGACTCCTACCCAGGCGTGCCTGACGGTGGGCAAGACCAGCCTCCCTGCGAAGCAAATCGGAGCAGTCCGAACTACATCAAAAGAGGACGAGCTCCTCTTCCTCCTCCTCCTTCTCCGCGTCATCATCATCATCATCATCATCATCATCATCATCATCATCATCATCATCATCATCATCATCATCATCATCATCATCATCATCATCATCATCATCATCCTCATCCTCATCCTCCTCCTCCTCCTCCTCATCATCATCATCATCATCATCATCATCATCATCAACATCATCATCAACATCATCAGCAGCATCATCATCAGCAGCACCATCCTCCGCCTATTATTCCTCATCCTCCTGCCCCATCCTCGTCCACGCATCCTCCCCTCTTGACTCGTCTTGGTTGTGCGGCAGAGCAAGTGCTTGCACGGAGGTCCTCGCCGCAGGTGATGTACGTCGGAGGCGGGTACTCGGGCCTGCCGCACCAGGCGGAGCGCGGGCAAGGGCGAGGCGACGTAGGTGAGGGGAAGAGGCATAAGGGATGGAAGGAGAGAGAAGGGAGGCAGGAGAAGGGAGGAAGGAGACAGGAGGAGGGAAGCAGGAGAAGGGAGGGAGGAGAAGGAGATGAGGAGAGGGAGAGGGGGCAGTGGGGGAGGTGGGAGGGGAGGGTAGAGGACGAAGTGAAAGAAGGGAGGCAAGGGCAACGACCATATCCAAAGGATCAAACACATACCCTAAGAATGTGAGAAAATGGCGAACGGAATCGCCTAGCGTGGTGTGGAAAAGCACCCGCGTCCTCCCCGCCGCCCGCTCCTCCGCCTCCTCCACCTATTGGCATCGTAATAGTGCATGTGATTGTTATCACGAAAGTGTCCGCATTCCCTATAGGTATATGCTCATACTGTACCACCTCGCCGGCTGATCGCCCCCACATCCGGGAAGTGACGCTCAGTCCTTCCGATTCAATGCGTACTAACTCTAGCTTCTCTGAACATGGACGTCACGTCGTCGAAGTTTCACAACGCGTTGCAGGAATGGCACGGGGGGAGCATCGCGTGCGAAAGGACAAAGTGTTGCTCTCGTCTTGTCGCCGCGCTCATTGTTCCGAAGAGCTGAGCTCCTGGGCGCGGCGAACATTGTTCGCTTATTCGTCGGCCGCGGAGTCGCGCGCGAGCGGGCAAAATGCAGATATCGTCTCGGCGCCGCGTAGATTCCGCCTTGAAATGATGCTCCCTCTTGGGCCAAATGCATGCATTCCACTCTCCAAGTCGTTGGGAGGGGCCCTGCGCGAGCGGGCAAATTGCTGCCCTCTCCCAAGCCCCGTGCATATCTCGCCTGGGAATGGCGTTCCCGCTCCAGTGCGGTGCATGTGTTGGGCTCGCGATACGCGGAAAAAGCGGCCACGGTATCGGAGCGGCGCGACAGCGGATGAAATACTGTTCCCACCCAAGCGCCGCGCAAAATTCGCGTGAAAGTTGCATTGTTGCAAAAGCCTTCGCCGCGCTCTTATCGGAAACACGGTCGCGCAAGAGAGGGTTAACTGGTTCGCCGCAACGAAGCGCTACAGACGTCAGGGAGTTCCACTCGCGCCTGTGCGCATCCCGTGTTTCACCCTCGCCGCGTCGTCGTTACAAGTGGGACCACGCGTGAACGCCTTCCGTTCGCTGGGTGGAAACGCGCGCCACTGTTGGCTCGTATGCTATGGGATGCGCGGTGGTAGTAGGTAGGGCCCGCTGACACGTTCGACCTGTCCAGCTTGACTGGCATCGTCCTCCTCCTCCTCCTCCTCCTCCACCTCCTCCTCCTCCTCCTCCGCATCATCATCATTACGCTCCTCGCCGTCGTCCTCCTCCTATTCCCCTTCCCCGCCTGGTCCACCTCTCCCCCCATCCTCCCGCTCCTCCTCCTCCTCCTCCTCATCCTCCTCCTCCTCCGCATCCTCCTCCTTCACCTCCACCTCCACCTGTAGGTCCTCCTCCTCCTCCTCCTTCTCCTCCCCCTCGCTCCTCACTTCTCACTCCTCACTCCTCCTCCTCCTCCTCCTCCTCCTCCTCCTCCTCCTCCTCCTCATCCTCCTCCTCCTCCTCCCCCTTCCCATCGTCACTGGTCGATGCTCCCAGTCAGGCAGCCAACAAGAAGGCCGCAAGTCTCCTTCCTGTTGATGAGGCTGCTACCCTCCTCAATAGCACAGGTGTTGAGTGTTGAGTTGTCCCCCGAATCCGCTGAGCGGCCCAAGCTTCTGGAGTCGGAGATTTCGGCGGCTGAAGCTGCCAACAGGCCCACAGGCTATTGATGACGCTTCGCATGGCGAGCTCCATTCCCAGCAATACCTCAAGGAAGCCCAGCAGAAGGTCGGTGAGTGCGTGCGCAATGAGCATCAGGCCAAGCGGAACTTGGAAGAGGCGACGAAGCGCGATGCCCAGATGGTGCTCCCCGCAGGCCTCGTCCAGGGTAGGCCTAACAAGTCGGTGGTTCACATTGAGGCCCTTCTGGCGCACCCAGAATCGTTGGTGCTGGACGTCGCCGAGGTTGTGGATCTGACGGGCCCGGGGCTTGCCGACCAGGATCGTGCGCAGCTCGAGGGCCGGGCCCCCTCGCACCAGAAAGAACTGCGCAGAGCTCACTGCACCCAGAAGGCCTTCCGAGCCCATCCGGCCCGAGGCCGAAGAGCATGCGGGCGGAGCAGAAGGAGCAGACCGAGATGCCGGCCGAGAGGCGCAGGGTCGGGCACGGCGTCGCGGCCCGCGGGAGACTCCCGGGCGGCGGCGGCACCCTCTGCGCCGGCTGCGGGCCCGGGCTCGCAGGGCGCGGGGGGGAGGCGCGCGCCGGCCAGGGGCCCCCGCCCGAGGGGCGTGTTGCCGCTCCAGGGGGGAGGTCGGCGGAGCTCGGGGCAAAGCTGGCGCCCCAGGGCCGAGGGTGCGGAGCTCGACGGGGTGCGGAGGCGCAGGGGCGGGTGCCCCTGAGGCTGCGGAGGCCAGGGCGGCCAGGGCAGAGGCCAAGGCTGACGGTGCCGATGCTGCAGTTGGGCGTGGTGCTGCGAGTAAGGTCGACTACTCCTCGGCGAGTGCAGGCTCTGCACAGGCTGTCAAGTCTGTCGGAGTCGACCAGAGCGCGCCGCGGGGCACTCACTTGGCCCTGCAGCATTGGATTGCAGCACGACCTCGAGCCACCCATGGATGGAAGCCGGTCGCCCCTCGCGCCCTCGACGCGGCCGCCGAGCCCGAGAGCATCATCGACTTGAGCTGGGACGACGCGCTGGAGCAGGCTCGACTGCTCCGCGAGGAGCGGCCTGCCCGCTTCGAGTCCAACTTCAGTGCCGCTCGGGCTGCTTTGGCCCAGCACGGCTCGCCAGGAGTGTCTCTTCAGCTCGGTCAGTAGCTCAGTGAAGAAGCTCTTGCTTTGGGATGAGCAAGAGCGCTGTGGGAAAAGAGGGGTACTCCTTGCGCTGATTGTGAAAGACATGTCGGCCGCCGTCGGCAGCCTCGCATCCGCTGCGTGCAAGAGTTCTGACGGGCCCCCCTTGGCCGACGGGCAGGCCCGACTCTGGCCGGCCGCGTCGGCCCAGACCCTGCAATTCACCGGGTGGGTTGGTTCAGATTGCGACCTCGACGACGCGGCTGTCCGCCTTCCAGGAAACACTCTGGCCAGTCCTGGGATCTGGTGGGGGGGTTGCGCGACTTGACTCCCCCCGCCTCTCCTGGGGCTCTGAATCCTGGGGACGTTGGGGAGGCGGCTGCCTCGGGGAGGGGGGCCACGTGGCTGGCTCATGTGCCGCCCCTAGTTTAACAAATTCAGGAGGGCGCTCAGATGCGAGCTGATAAGGCGGCCAGACGGGCTGCGTCGGAAGATCGGTCCCGTTGGAAAGTCTGGCTGTCTGAGGCTCTGGCGGGTCAGCGTCGGCGGCCCACAAGCTGCCCATGCCCAAGGTGGGCCACGACTTGCCCAAACCCAATCCGAGTTGTCAAGGTCACCTCGCCACCACGGCAAGTGAAACGTTGGACGTCGAGTCGAAGGCCTGAGGCCAGATTTGGAGTACGGCAGGTTCGTGTCGTGCCGACCCCAGCGTTGGTTTTTGACACCGCAGGGATCGTTCAACCTTGAACGATCGGCCGCTGCCGCAACGTCCGATCGTTCAACATCGATCGATTCTGGGTCGCCGGCGGCGTTCAACCTTGAACGCCCGCGCTGGGGTCGCCGCTGGTCGACACGACGCAAACCTACCGTAGGCATGCTCGCTCAGAGGCGTTGGAAGCTCCGGCGACCTGGAGGGCTGCTGCCAGCGCGCCCCAGGAGTCGGACCCCAGCGCAATCACTTCAGCAGGCGCTCGCGGCTTCTAAGATCACGCCCGACCGCCGTGGTGAGGGAGCTGATGGCATGCCACCGCGCCTGGTCAACGAGGCGCCCCCCCGGAGGCCATCGCTGCCCTGGCTAGCCTCGTGCCCGGTATCGAGAGCGAGGTAACTTCCCCATTTCAGGAGCTATTGAATATGATAGCCCTCGTCGACAAGGAGGATGGAGGATTGCGCCCAATTGCTGCCCTCAATTTCTGCTACGTGCTCTTGCGTCGGATTCGCAAGCCAGCGATAGGAGCTTGGGATCGCGACGCCCACGGAACTTGGGGCAAAACGGTAGCTCGGCGACCCGACATGCGGGCTTGCTCGATGAACTGGAGTCTGAGTTAGCAATCCTGGGAGGTACCAGTCTTGCTGGTGGTCTGCTTGATATGCGCAAGTGTTACGATGTGGTTTGTTTATCAGATCTCGCACACGCCTCGTACGACCTCCACTACCCCCTCCGCATCCTGGTCATATCCTGGTCATGGCTCTGGATGTCGATCTTGGGCCTAGGATGCTAACGCTTCAGCAGCAGGTCCACCCTGGCCTCTCGCCTGGCGGTGGAATCCTAGCGGGATGTGGCCAGGCAGTCTCCCAGGCACGCTGGTATCTGCTGTCAGCCCCTGAGTTGGGTTCGCGGGAATGGGAGGAGACATTTCGTTTCGTTTGCCAGGCTCCGAATATTCCATCGGCGCTGATTTGCCCATTGTCCTGTGAGCTCTCCTCCAGGGCCTCCGCAGGAGGAAATGTGTGCTTTCGCTCCTCAAGTGTTATTTGATGGCTTCTTCTGCCTCTGACGGCTGGGCTGCCGAGGCTGGGGGGTGCAGCTCCTCAGCTAGGCCAATCCACAGCGGCTAGAGAATTGGGCCATGATACCACCATGGGCGCTTCCAGGCCGGTGAAAGTCGGGAAAGCCAGGTTTCTGAAGGGCCGTAGAGCGCTTCTCAAGATTCCAGGTCTGGCTCGGACCTCTCACAGGTCATCGAAGCTTTCTGTCCAAGGCGTTTCCGAAAGCTCTCTGGGCACCCGAAGTCCACGGCCTGGCCCCGAGTATGATCAGACATCTTCGAGGTCAGGCGCGGCTGAGCAGCAAGTGCCCGCAGAGAGGCACCTGCGCTACCACGGCAATCCGAATTAGTCTGGGATCGAGCCGTGGCCTTGCGGTCATATACATCAGGAGTCGTGTCGGTTCCTGGTTCAGCAAAGTTGTTCGGCCCCCTGAGCTAGCTGCACACACTGGCGAAAAGTGGTCGGTGTCTTTAGAGCGCATGGAAAAGTTGGAATCTAAATTCGTGGACCCAAAGGTGCCGTTCGAGCATCCATTATAGACCTCGGCTGGAGCTGCCCGTCCGCCACAAGCCTGGTGGAGCCAAGTGGGGACGAGTGGGCCCTTCGAGATTCTGGCCTCGCTCCCCCAACCTGCCTTTGGGAAGCTTTGGAGGCTTCCGTCACAGCCTCAGCGTGAGAGAGAGCGGCGAAGCACCTGGATGGAGCAGGCTCTGCGGCCGGGGCATGGCGGCAGCAAGTTGTTTCTCTCGCAGCAAAGCCTGAGGCCGATGGACAGTTCCCGATGGTAAATGCGGTTCGTCTCATTGCGCGCGCGCAGCGGCTACTGGGCGGAGCAGCGAAGGTTCGGCGCTGGCTACCGCGCGGACCCAAACTGCCAGAGATGTAAAGCTGCGGCCGAGAACCGCGTCCACCGTATTTAGAGTTGCCAGCGTAACAAGTACGCTGAGGCGTGGGCGTTGCAAGTAGGCCCCCAGGCCCCCCCCCCGCCTGAAGTTGCGGACGCCAACCATCTGATTCCGGAGGCCCTCCAGGAGGTTGGTAGCTGCCCTATTTCCTGGCGCCGTGGACGGCCCCCCCTCTCTTGGCTGGAGCTCCAGCCTCCCCCCTCGTCTAAGGACCCTGTCTGGACTTGGACGGCCTGAGGGCGCGCACACCTCCCCGGAGGCACGCGTGGGGTCGACGGCTCCGCAGGCAAACGGTCCAGACGTACCCTTCTTCGGCGGGTGTCTCGGGCTTTCGCGCGCCTCGTTCCCGAGGGCCCTGGAGGTCTGAGCTGGGACTCGGGGTGCACGGGGGCAGTCGACCGCCCTGAGCAATCTGTGCCGAGGGCTGAGTTGTGTGCGATCGTCGAGTGCGTTAGGTCTACCGACCCTTCGGCCGATCTCTTTGTCTGTTGCACTCGTAACAACCGTGTGAAAGCCCTGGTTAAAGGGATGCATCATTACGTTAAGCTTGCGCATGCAGACTTGCTGCATCAGTGTTCTTTCTCTTGAGTGATCTAACAGGACATGTTGACTTGCAGCATGTGCCGCCTCATCTCGCGGATGACGAAGCAAGTTTCAGCGGCTGGCCGCGCGTGTGCCCCAGGGGGGCGATGTGCATCAATGATGTTGTGGACGGCCTTGCTAATTCGAGGGCAGAGTTGTGCAAAATCGATCCTGGCGTGGGGCAGCGTGCCCTGGACTTGGTTTCGAAGGCTGAAGCTGCTCTGCTCAGGAATGCTGTTATTTCTATGTTGTCCGCCTCTTGCCCTCGTTCTCCACCCCGCGAGGTCAAGGCTGCTCCCACACCTGTGGCTGAGAGGCGAGTGATGAGGCGCGAAACTAACGTTCGTGTTTCCTCCTAGTAGAAGTTTTAGGTCAGAGGAGTCGGCTGGCAGTGTCTCATGTACGGCAAGCTCGTGTTGTCGAGCAGCCTGTCCGCCATGGCCTGCCTCAGGACTGCCTGCCTCGCCCTCCCCCCAGCCGCTACCCACGAATCTTCAGATATACACTGGGGCGAAAGACCCGCTGGGGGGGGAGGTGGAGGCGGTAGGAGTTGGAGGGAGGAGGACAGGAACGATTTTCCTCTCTGGGAAATGATTGAAAGGCTCTGTCAAGGTCGGTCGTTGTGTCGGATGCTCCCAGGCGGCTCGAAAGCCGTGGACTCGTGGGTAAGATACATCACCCCTCCCATGACTTGTGGGCGAAAGGCTCAGACTGTGCTTGTGCGAAGTGCGGACGGTATGCGTCCTCGCCGAACCCTGGTCTCCTTGCGAGCGCGTGCGAGGGCGGTCGGTCGTGGCCTGCCGAGCGCGCGTGCGGACTGAGTTTGCCGCGCTGCGACGTAAAGTGTGAGAGGTCTGACTTTTGGAAGGCTCAGTACACGTCTCTGCAGCGTCCCAGGAAGAGTCTCCCACCGAGGTGCGGTGTCATCCCCTGGGGCGAAGGGACAGTGGGCACGGTGCCCCTCAACTTCCTCTTGTAGTGGGGGTGCTCGGATCTCACCTTGCTCCCCATATCTCACCAGGCACTAAATCGCTGCCAGATGCGTGTGCTGCCTGCTGCTCCTGGCACAGAATGTCCTCTTCCTCCTCCTCCTCCTACTCCTCCTCCTCCTCCTCCTCCTCAGTAGCAGCATCATCAGCATCATTAGCATCAGCATCAGCATAATCATCATCATCATTATCATCATCATCACCATCATCACCATCATCGTCATGATCATCATCATCATCATCATCATCATCATCATCATCATCATCATCAGCATCATCACCATCCTCATCAACAACATCAGAATCATCATCATCCGCATCATCATCACCATCATCAGCATCATCACCAGCAAATTCATCATCAGCAGTATTAGCACCAGCAGCAGCAGCATCATCATCATCAGCAGCATAATCAGCATCATGGGCTTCATCAACATAAACAGCATCAACATCACCACCAGTACCAGAAGCATCATCATCAGCATCATCATAAGCATCATCATCATCATCATCATCATCAGCAGCAGCAGCAGCATCAGCATCAGCATCAGCATCATCGTCATCATCATCATCAGCATCATCATCAGCAGCATCAGCAGCAGCATCATCAGCATCATCATCATCAGCATCATCAGCATCATCATCAGCATCATCATCACAATCGACATCATCATCATCAGCATCATCATCAGCATCATCATCATCATCATCATCATCATCATCATCATCCCCATCACCATCACCATCATCATCATCAGCAGCATCATCTGCATCATCAGCATCATCACCATCACCTTCATCAGCATCAGCATCGTCATCACCATCAGCATCATCATCAGCATCATCATCATCAGCATCATCATGGTCAGCATCATCATCATGGTCAGCATCATCATCACCACAACCATCATCATCATCATCAGCAGCAGCAGCAGCATTAGCACCATTATCATAATCCTCAGTAGCAGCATCATCAGCATCATTAGCATCAGCATCAGCATAATCATCATCATCCTCATCATCATCACCATCATCACCATCATCATCATGATCATAATCCTCATTATCATCAGCATCATCACCATCATCATCAACAACATCAGAATCATCATCATCATCCGCATCATCATCATCATCAGCATCATCATCACCAGCAAAATCATCATCAGCAGTATTAGCACCAGCAGCAGCATCATCATCAGCAGCAGCATCATCAGCATCATCAGCATCATCAGCATCATCAGTATCATCATCATAATATCAGCATCGTCATCATCATCAGCATCATCGTCCTCACTATTGTAATCGTCATCATCATCAGCGGCATCCGCATAACCATCATCATGAGCAGCATCAGCAACGTCAGCATCAGTATCAGTACCAGTATCATCATCACCACCACCAGGCCTTCTACACCTGCATATGCTACTACTCCAGAGCATAATTACTATCACCATAGCCCATCCCCTACTATCGACGGACGCTCGCCAGAGGTCTGAGTTGTGTTGGGGCGGAAACGGCGACGGCGAAAGCGTCGCCAACGATGCCGGACACGACGACGACGGCGACGACGACGACGACGCGCGGGAGGGACGTTCAGTCGTTCGGGCGGGCGAAACATTAAGTGCAACTTTCGTATGACAACGTTGGAATAACTCACGAACGTCGACGACGACGACGACGACGACGGGCTGAAGGGACGTTCGCGCCGGGCGGGCGGGCAGGACATGAGAAGGTCACTACCTGGTCGAACAAAAAGTCACGCAAGCACCGATTTAAAAGCCAGGCAGGACACTAAATGCACCTGGTATGCCGCGCTGGTGGGACAAAGTCGAATGAAAAGACACGCAACACCCCGACGGAGACGACGACGACGACGACGACGACGACGACGACGACGACGGGCGGTAGTGGCGTTCAGTCGGACGGGCGGGCGGAACATTAGATACAACTGCTAAACGATGATGGGCCAAGGTTTGGGGACACACAAACGTAAACCACGCCCGAGCACGACGACGGAGGCGGTGGCGGGCGAAAGAAGCGTTAAGTCGAGCGGGCGGGGACAACAAGGGGATGAGTAATCGTAAACCACTGAGAGAGACGACGACAGAGGGCATATGAGACGCTCAGTCGGACAGGCGGGGCGTAAACAAAATGCCCGTGTCATTCGCTCATGGGAGAAGGTCGGGAGAAAAGATCCACCACTGACGACGACGCCCACGCGCGAAAGAAACATAGGGTCGGGCGGGCAACCGGCACTCGGTAAATGGACATCAGCCTCCTACTCTTTCCAAGCGGTCGCCCAGCCTACTCCACTGGCTGCGTCCCAGTCGGCCAGCTGAATGGTCGCGTGCCGCTCCGTTTTTTCGAAGGCGATCCCAGGCCAGATCCAAGCCCCAGTGGGGGGAAATCCCACACCCAGCCGTCGCCCTCATTCACCATCGCACCAGGGTGAGCATACATACTAGAACAATCGCGCGCGCTTCGCGCGCGCGATGGTTCTAGCGTAGTCCTGGGGGTCATCGGAAGAGCTTGGACAGCGCAATCATGCACAAGCGCGTGCCATAGTCGTACCCAGCTTCGACCTCATCCTCATTCCAATCTTCACCCTCGTGCTCCTCCTGATCCTACTCATCGTCATCATCATAGTCGTCATGACCATAATCACGTTGTTGTTTTTGATGTTTCACAGCGCACTGTTGGAGGAGACGGGCGGGGGCGGACGCGACAACAAGACGAAAAGCGGCGGCGCAATAGTGAAGCCCATTCGCTGGCCCGACGGGCCAGAGGCGTCTGGAGTAACTGGGAGACAATATTTCTAGTTCGCGCGCGCGGGGGAGCCCCTGGGGGTCCGCGGCCGAAAAGTACCCCGGGCAGGTCCCCGGCAAATTCCTATCAGAGATGGTTCTGCTCCTGGGCGCCGCCCTCAGGGCCTCCCAAGAGCCCAAGAGCGGCCCAAAGGCCCCCAAGAGGCCCTCTAGATGTTTCCAGAGGCCTCCGGGACACGATAAGATCGCTCCAGGACGCCCAAGATGGCCCCCCGACGGCCCAAGAGGCCTCGAAGAGCACTCCCCCGAGGGCCCATGAGGCAAAATAAATCGATTCCCGCGTTCTCGCCTTTTCGGCTTCCCGACACTCCAAGACGGCCCAAGAGGCCTCCGAGATCGCCCCAGGACGGCCCAAGAGGCACCCGAGGGGGCCCCAGAACGACCCAAGAGGGCTCCAAGACGGCCCAAGACGCCGCCTAGACGGCCCAAGAGAGCCCCAGAACGGACCCAAGAGAACCCAAGAGGGGGGGAACACGATCCACTAATTCGAGCTTCCGCCCCAAGAGGCCTCCAAGAGAGCCCAGAAGGCCCCCTGGAGGCCCCACGAGGCCCCCAAGAGCCCCAATGCCCCAAGAGGCCCCCAAACAGCCCCCAGGAGGCCTGAAGAGGTCACGAACGCGCAGGCAAATGCCTGCGATGGCATCATACGGGCCGGCGGTATGAGCGAAGCAATTGAATAAGGTCCCTCAAACGCCACGCCCACGAATTTGGATGGCTGCCCGGCGAGCGATGGCTTGCATATGCAAGCGTTTTGCGGCAGAGCGTTCGAAACTGCGAGAGAAAAGCGTGGCACGCGGGTGACCCCACTGCGTCGCGCCGAAAGGGGTAGGAGGGGGCGGAAGAGGAGGACGAGGAGGGGGGAGAACGCAGGTGACTGAAGCAAATGATCACGCGAACGCTGGCCGATACGATCGCACCCTGAATCGCAGCAGAGGCGCAGAGAGAGCCCGGGGAGTGGAGGAGGGAAAAATGGTTGACGAGGGCAAACCGTTCATCGTGCGGAAAAGTACAATGAATGACCACGAACGGCGCCGCGCGCTGCCTGCTGGAGCGCAGCGGTAATATACTTGCGTGAAAATGCACCGCCGGCAGGGGCCCTGCCAAGGAGGGCGGAAGAGGAAGAGGGAGAGGAAGAGACGCGAGGGAACGAGGGATAACTAGCAGGCTGAAAAAACTACTGTTGGGGGGGGGGGGTCCTGGGTCAGAACACCGCCCCGTACCCCCCCCCCTGGGGGTCCCGGCGGGTCCCCAGGGGATCCCAGGAGGGGGTCGCCAGCGGGAGTCCCCAGGGGAGGTCCCGCTTTCAGGGTCGGCGGCACTGGCCATAAGGCCTTCACAACAAGGAGGAGAAGAAGGATAGCGAACAGCAGGACGAGCGGTAGGAAGAGCAGGAGGGGGGGATGAGGAGAGAGGATGGAGCTGGAGGAAGAAGGGAGGATGAGGGTGAGGGGAAGCGGCGAGGAGGAAGTGGAGGACGTGCTCTGGCGGACGAGTTCCAGAACGCGCGGCAGATGCTTCAGGCGGCAGTGGAGAGGATAGTCCTGGAAATGAAACTGTGGGCCTCGCGGGGCAATGAAGGCCTCATCTGGGGCACCACCCTCATCCTCATCATCGGCAGCATCATCATCACTATTTCAAACATCACCCTCATCCCCATCCTCATCCCCCTCCTCTGAGGCGACAAGCAAATACCCATACCGCTACTACACGGACCCTGTCCTGGGGCGCGGTCTGACCAGGACTTCGAGGCGAATCCTGCCTTGGTGACGAGGGAAGGGTAGCAGTGCCCTGGTCTGATCATCCTTCTCATGATCAGAAGGGTAGCATTCATCATCATCATCATCATCATCATCACCACCAACATCATCAGCCTCATCATCATCATCATCATCATCATCATCATCATCATCATCATCAGCAGCATCATCATCATCAGCAGCATCAGCAAAATCATCATCATAATCATCATCAGTATCATCATCAGCATCATCATCAGCATCATCACCGTCTGCATCCGCATCAGCATCATAATCAGCATCATATTTGACGTCATCGTCATCCTCGTCGTCATCTTAAGCATCAGCATCAGCATCAGCATCCTTATAATCATCATCATCAACATCATCATCGTCAGCATCAGCATCGTCATCATACCCATCCTCATCCTCATCATATTCATCATCATCATCGGCATAAGCATGATCAACATCAGCAGCATCATCATCATTATCATCATTGTCATCACCACCATCACAATCACCATCCTTGTCACCGTCACCATCACCGTCATCATCATCACCATCACCACCATCGTAATCCACATCATTATCACCATCATCATCACAGTCAGCATCATCATGATCATCATCATCACCATCTCCATAACCACCATCACCCTGACCACGACCATCACCATCACCATCATGACCATGACCATCACCATCACCATCATCATCACCATCGTAATCGTCATCATCATCATCATGACCATCGTCATCATCGCCATAATCATCACCATCGTTGTCACCACCGTCACCATCAGCAGCATCACAATCATCACCATCATCTTCATCATCGTCATCATCACCATCATCACTATTGACATCACCATCACAATCATCAT
Source organism: Prorocentrum cordatum (assembly GCA_963575745.1). NCBI lineage: Eukaryota > Dinophyceae > Prorocentrales > Prorocentraceae > Prorocentrum > Prorocentrum cordatum. Next base: position 177,698 of record CAUYUJ010018804.1, on the reverse strand, counting down.
CGCCATAATCATCATCATCACCATCATCAACATCAGCATCATCATCAGTGTCATCATCATCATCACCACCAACATCATCATCACCATCACGGTTATCACCACCACCACCACCACCATCACCATCACAATCACCATCACAATCACCACCACCACCATCAGCATCATCGTCAGCATCATCATCATTATGACTATCATCATCATCAGCATCATCATTATAAGCATCATCATCATGATCAGCATCATCATCATCATCATCATCAGCATCATCATCATAAGCATCATCATCATCATCATCATCATCATCATCATCATCATCATCATCATCATCATCATCATCATCATCATCTGCATCATCATCTGCATCTGCATCTGCATCTGCATCTGCATCTGCATCTGCATCTGCATCTGCATCTGCATCAGCAGTAGCAGCTGCCTCGAGAAAGCCCCCGAGAACCCAGGGACACGTGCGAGAACCGACGCCGGCGGAAGCTGGCAGCCAGCAGCCTGCAGCTCCTCGGGGCCCCGCCGCGCGCCGGGGGGCGGGGGGCCTGTTGTACACGGCCGGGGGCACCTGCAGCGTCGGCGTGTGCTGGGAGCCCGGCCCGATCTCGTTTGCCCCGCGAGCGCGCGGGCGCGCGAGCGCGCGGGCGCGCGGGGGGAGGGAGGGAGGGGAAGGGAGGAGAGCCGGGTTTCTCGGCGGTTGTCAAAGGTTGTCTCGCCCTCGGATGCGTTCCAGCGGCTGCGCCTCGCCGAGAACGTTCTGGGGCTACCCGGATCGCCAAGGACGTCCGCTGACGACAGAGCCTCCTCGCGTCGTGAACAAAATCACGACGGAAAATGTTGGAAAGTGTTCGGCGTCCAGGGTCCCTGACTGGGCCGGGACCTTCTGAAAACGCCTCGGGATGAAGAACCGTCCCAGGGAAGATGTCGAGACCTCTGGGGAAGAGTGAAGACGTAGGCGGGAGAAGAGAGGAGAGAGGTTGGATGGAAGAGAAGGGGAGGAAGGGAAGGACAGAGGGAGCAGGGCTGACGGGAGAGGACTCGGACTCAGAGCCGCAGGCTGTGGGGGCAGCCCATAGAGGAGGCCTACCTCTCCCTATCCGCCTCCTCCTCCTCCTCCTCCTCCTCCTCCTCCTCCTCCTCCTCCTCCCCGTGCCGACGCCATTCGATACTGGGTAGGGGTAAAAGCCCAGGGGACGCGCGGGGCGCCGGGCGAATATGGCGCAGGGGGTTTTCGCCCTCACGCTCAGGGCAGGCGCCTCGTCTGGTGTCTGTCCGATTGTAAGCAGAGCTGCACGAGGCGCTTCTCGTCAGCATCGAAAGCTAGCATGCGCGAATGGAGCACCGCATGTGTTCAGCTGCATAACGTAGATGGTCGAATCACGTCCCCATGGAGGGCTGGGCTCACCCGACTCACTCTGTAACAGTCCACTCGGGCCTAGGGGTTTGGTTGTATGGCCTCTGCGGGGCTATCGCTGAAAAGCAGCTGTGGTCCCTGGGTCAGCCCGGTAAGGGCTTCCACGGTCTCACTAAAGCAAGTAAATAATACCTCGATCGGACTGCGATCCTTAGCCAAGCTGAGTTGAAAGCGAGGCGATCGAGAGCAGGCCTTTAATGTGTTTGAGGTCGGGATGAACTGGCAGTGCAAAGGGGGTCCCCTCCACTCCACTCTTCCTCCTCCTCTTCATCTTCGTCCCCCTCCCCCGTCCGTTCCTCAAGCACAAGCGGCCCGAGGCTTCCCTGCAGGCGTGTTGGGCTTGTGGGGATGCCTCGTATCGAGCCCACTGCTTCCACTCAGCGCAAGGTGAGAGCCAATGCGTGCACATACATGTACCGCTTGAGTGAGTGCGTTTCACGCACCTGTATGCGTTGCATGGTTCTGGTGATATCTCATCTCACGCGCGCAATCCTCATCGGTATCAAAGCTCAGGATTCTCGTTTCTGGGACTGTTGCATGATGGAGCTATTGCGAGATGGAAATTATCAGCTTTGGGCAACTGCGAATGCTCTGCTGATGTGTCACGTGCCTCGAACTCGCAAATCTTGCGGTTCTACCGATGCATGTCGTGAGAGAGCCCTAGCAATTGAGGCTGCACTGCCTGAGCTTGCCCATCTACACCTTCCACAGAAATCCAGACATTGTGCCCATCGTCTCCTAAACAATGATCCCGGCAACGCAACCTAACAGCGATGTGTAGGAGCATATCCGGAAGCATTCCACTTAAGATTCAGATGATAATCCAGATGTAGAATTATGCTGTTCTCGCAGTCGTAGTCGCATTCGCGATGACAGTCGCAGTGGCAACGGCAGTCGCAGTCACAGCCTCAACCTCAGCCTGCCTCAGCCTCAGCCTCAGCCTGCCTCAGCCTCAGCCTGCCTCAGCCTCAGCCTCAGCCTGCTTCAGCCTCAGCCTCAGTCTGCCTTCAGCCTCGGCCTCAGCCTCAGCCTGCCTCAGCCTCAGCCTGCATCAGCCTCAGCCTCAGCCTCAGCCTGCCTCAGCATCAGCCTGCCTCAGCCTCAGCCTCAGCCTGCCTCAGCCTCAGCCTGCCCTTTCAGTCCTCAGCCTCAGCCCGTCGCCGCCTCGGCCTCAGCCTGCCTCAGCCTCAGCCTGCCTCAGCCTCCCTCAGCCTCAGCCTCAGCCTCAGCCTCAGCCTCAGCCTGCCTCAGCCTCAGCCTCAGCCTGCTTCAGCCTCAGCCTCAGTCTGCCTGCAGCCTCGGCATCTGCCTCAGCCTGCCTCAGCCTGAGCCTGCCTCACTCTCAGCCTCAGCCTCAGCCTGCCTCAGCCTCAGCCTGCCTCAGCCTCAGCCTCAGCCTGCCTCAGCCTCAGCCTCAGCCTCAGCCTCAGCCTCAGCCTCAGTCTGCCTTCAGCCTCGACCTCAGCCTCAGCCTGCCTCAGCCTCAGCCTGCATCAGCCTCAACCTCAGCCTCAGCCTGCCTCAGCATCCGCCTCAGCCTCAGCCTCAGCCTCAGCCTCAGCCTGCCTCAGCCTCAGCCTCAGCTGCTTCAGCCTCGGCCTCAGCCTCAGCCTCAGCCTCGGCCTCAGCCTCAGCCTCAGCCTGCCTCAGCATCAGCCTGCCTCAGCCTCAGCCTCAGCCTGCCTCAGCCAGCCTCAGCCTCAGCCTCAGCCTCAGCCTCAGCCTGCCTCAGCCTCAGCCTCAGCCTGCCTCAGCCTCAGCCTCAGCCTGCCTCAGCCTCAGCCTCAGCCTCAGCCTCTCAGCCTTCAGCCTCGGCCTCAGCCTCAGCCTCAGCCTCAGCCTGCCTCAGCCTGCAGCCGAGCCTCAGCCTCAGCTTCAGCCTCAGCCTCAGCCTCCTCAGCCTCAGCCTGCAGCCTCAGCCTGCCTCAGCAGCCTCAGCCTGCAGCCTGCCTCAGCCTCAGCCTGTCTCAGCCTCAGCCTCAGCCTCAGCCTCAGCCTCAGCATGCTTCAGCTGTCTGCCTTCAGCCTCGGCCTCGGCCTCAGCCTCAGCCTGCCTCAGCCTCAGCCTGCAGCCTCAGCCTGCATCAGCCTCAGCCTCAGCCTCAGCCTGCCTCAGCATCAGCCTGCCTCAGCCTCAGCCTCAGCCTGCCTCAGCCTCAGCCTCAGCCTGCTTCAGCCTCAGCCTCAGTCTGCCTTCAGCCTCGGCCTCAGCCTCAGCCTCAGCCTCAGCCTCAGCCTCAGCCTGCATCAGCCTCAGCCTCAGCCTCAGCCTGCCTCAGCATCAGCCTGCCTCAGCCTCAGCCTCAGCCTGCCTCAGCCTCAGCCTCAGCCTGCTTCAGCCTCAGCCTCAGTCTGCCGCCTCGGCCTCAGCCTCAGCCTGCCTCAGCCTCAGCCGCAGCCTCAGCCTCAGAGCACGAAGGTGGAGCACGAAGTGGCCTACAGTTGGCTCCGGGCATCCAAAATGTGGCCCGGGAATGGAGTTCTGGGAAGTCGAAGAGCACGAAGTGGCCTACAGTTGGCTCCGGGCATCCAAAATGTGGCCCGGGAATGGAGTTCTGGGAAGTCGAAGAGCACGAAGTGGCCTACAGTTGGCTCCGGGCATCCAAAATGTGGCCCGGGAATGGAGTTCTGGGAAGTCGAAGAGCACGAAGTGGCCTACAGTTGGCTCCGGGCATTCAAAATGTGGCCCGGGAATGGAGTTCTGCTTAAAACGAGCCCGGCCCTCGCCTGTCCGGCTCCCGCCCAGACCCCCCTGGGGAGTCATCAGATGCTCTCTTTTGACCCCATTAGAAACCTATCAGTATTCGCTGTTAGGTAAAAACCCTTGCTTCTCCGTAAGCCATCGCTTTGTGGCTTGACCATCCCCATTCCCGTCACCCCTTCCCCCCCCCCCCCAGGCCGTCAGTCCCTGGCTCCCCTGCCCAGATCCCCTGGTCCCCTTCAGACCCAACAGATGCATTCGAAACGCCGTCTCCTGCATGTGCGGGTCGTAATACCTTGGCGGAGGCCAGGATTGATGGAGTGCGGTGCGCAGGGCAGAAGAACGCAAGAGAGAGGGAGAGGGAGCAAGAACGAGCAAGAGAGAAAGAGAGAGAGTCAGAGAGAAAAAGAGAGAGAGAGAGAGAGCAATATATGTATGAGAAAGAGAGACAACTGGTAAAGAGAGAGAGAGAGAGAAGGAGAGAGAGAGAGAACAGCAAGAGAGAGAGAGAGAGTCACGGATCAGAGTAATGGCGGGAGGAAAGGGAGCGAGGGAAAAACAGGCAGGGGGACAGAGAGACGGGCAAGTGAGTAATGGATAGTGAGAGAGAGAGAGAGGAATTGTGATGGGTTGAGGTTCATGTGAGAAGGGATTGGGGATCGGGGCATCCGTGAGCCGAAAGTGGTGGGATGAGCGAAAAGCGAAGCTGGATGAATGATAACAACGGTTGCAAATACGAGTCGCCAAACATGATCGACCCACGAACCCGGAAAGGTATTGAGAACCGCGAGTCCTGGAACCGCTTCTAAGGACGTCAATTGCATATGCAGTTGGGCGATGGTAGGGGGACATGCCAAAGGAACGCGCTGCGGAACGTTTCAAGAAGCGCGCCAGGGGACATGCCAGGGCCTGCCAAGGGGCGCGCCATGGGGACGCATCGTAAATTACGCTGCGTCCACGCTCCCAGGGCCACGATCCCTCGTAAATTACACTGCGTCCGCTCTGCCTGGGCAAACGCTGCGTTCGCGCTCCCGGGGCCGCGCTCCCTCGTGAATTACACAGTGTCCGCGCTCCCAGGGCAACAATCCGTTGTCAAGTACGCTTGGCTCGCGCCTCAAGGGCCAGGATCCCTTGTAAATTACGCTGCGTCTGCTCTCCCTGGGCCACGCTCCCTCGTAAAGTACGCTGCGTTCGCGTTCCCAAGGCCGCGCTCCCTCGTGAATTACTCAAAGACCGCGCACCCAGGCCTCCCCAGGGCAATGATCCATCGTAAGTTACGCTGCGTGAGCGCTCCCAGGGCAACGATCCGTGGTGAAGTACGCTGCGTCCGCGCTCCCAGGGCAACGATTGCTCTTAAACTACGCCGCGTCCGTCCCTGCTGCGTCCGCGCTCCCAGGGCCGCGCTCCCTCGTGAACTACGCGATGTCCGCGCTCCCAGGGCAACGATCCGTCGTAAAGCACGCTCGGATCGCGCCTCAAGGGCCAGGATCCCTCGCCAATTGACTGCGTCCGCGCCCCCTGGGCCACGATCCCTCGTAAACTACGCTGCGTTTCCGCTCCCGGGGCAGCGCCCCTTCGTGAATTACAAAGTGTCCGCGCTCCCAGGGCCACGATCCCTGGAAAAAAACGCTGTGTCCGCCCCCATTCAGGGTCATGATCCCTCGTAAATTACGCTGCGTCCGTCCCAGGGCCGCGCTCCCTCGTGAATTACACAGTGTCCGCGCTCCCACGGTCACGATCCCTCGTAAATTACGCTGGGTTCGCGCCTCCAGTGCTAGGATTCCTTATCAATTGCGCTGCGTCCGCGCTCCCAAGGCCAGGGTCGCTGCAAAACAAACGTTTCGCCAGACATCTTCAGAGATTGGGCACGCAGGGTGCGCTATCCTCGAGCGGGCACGCAAAAAGCAAACCTTCCTTCTGCAAAACAAGCGCAGGGCTCGAGACATCCTCGAAATTCCTGCGCGCGGGACGCGCAATCCTCGAGCGGGTACGCAATCAAAAAGTCAACGTTCCCAGATGTGTTTTAAATTGTGAGGGTCTCCATACCTCGTGTTTTGTCGCTGATTCTGCGCAAAACGCTCCGCACCACGTTTCATTATGAAGGAAACGTGTGTCTGCGGACCCCGTTATTTATCGATGATCCGAGATAGGGAGGCACATTTTCCTCGATCGGACACGCGCGAAACGCAGTTGTTTTTGTATATAAGAGAGGAGAAGGAAGAACAAAACAAGAACACGTTAGCTGGCTAAGTATCGCAACTAATCCCGCTCCTCGATATGCCTGCGCGCGGGACGCGCCATCCTCGAGCAGGCACGTAAGAAGTCAACTGTTCCACATTGTTACACGATGTTAGGATCTCCATACCTTGTGTATCATCGTGGATTCTGCGCAAAACGCTCAACACCCCGATTTTGACTTGGGAAAACGCGTGTCTGCAGACCCCTTTATTTATCGATGATCCGAGATAAGGGGGCACAGTTTCCTCGAGCGGGCACGCGCAAATTCTTGTCCAACTAAAAACCCTACCTCGCTATTTATCACAAATAAGTCAGCCGGCCCTCTCAAAGAGAACCCTGGGCCCGCGCCCTTTCCGGGAAAAAGGCGTCAAGGATGGGCACGGCTGGTTGACAAAGTGCCAGGGTTGGCAGAAGTCATCGGTCGGCGTCAAGGAAGCAAAACTGCCAAGGCCACTCTGGATGGCATAAGAATCGCCTCTCCATTGGGTTCGGGGGGGGGATGGGCGCGCGCCGTCGGGGGAGGGGGGGGGATGGCAGTTTTGAAGTTCAAGCTTTGGACGCGCGTTGAGGGGCGGTGGGGGGAAAACGGGGACGCTCCGTCGGAAGGTCAGTCGCCCCTCGAATCATTACGCCAGCAAACAATCCCATCCGCGCGCCTGTACGTGACAGCACGCTTGATGTCCTGCTTCGTCTTCTTCCCGCCCAGGGCGTCCTGATTTTACCCGTTCCAACCCTGGCCCTGCGGCGGTACCTCCGTTCGCTCTTCGCCTTCTTTTCCCTACTCTTCATCCTCGCCCTCGTCCTCTCATTTTCTCTGATTCCTGCATCTTTTCCAAATCGTTTTTCTCCTCCTCGTTCGCTCGTTCCTGCTTATAGTTGCGATCATCTTGTTCGCCATTTCCCTTTTGACTGCTGCCCGGCGCTGTCTTGTCTTTGATGTGATCCTTCTAGCCCTGCGACCGCTCCATCCGCTGCTACACCGAATGCGAGGGCGGGCGGGAAGGTCCAGCGAAGGTCGCCTTGTCACCACAAGCCCAGCACAACCCCACACTTCCTCATCCTCTCCCACCTGCTCTCCTCAGGGGGAACGATAGGGGGACCAGCTCAGTGGTGTAACATCGACCTGGAACCTAAAATCGGCGACGCTCGCCGATAGATAGGCGATAGGCCACGGATAGCGAATCCGCACGTTCCTCGACGGGCGGGGCCTATCAG
>CAUYUJ010018804.1:140000-170027 GCA_963575745.1 Prorocentrum cordatum | reverse complement strand
TACGAGGAATGATCCGTGTGAGGGGTGTGCCGAAATGGGCGGCGGTAGTGCCAACGGACGTCCTCGCTAGTGCCAGAAGTGAAGCTCCCTACGGGGCACGCCCCGTGTGAAAGGTGTGCCGAAATCGACGTGTGCACGCATGCGGGCGCCTTGCCTGGTGCCTTCAGTGGAGCTTTCTGTCAAAGATGATCTGACAGGAATGTGCTGAACTTGGCGTGGGGATCGCGCGCGGGCGCCTTCGATGGTTCCAGACGTGGAGCTCCGCATGGAGAACGATCCGTGTGAAGGGTGTGCCGAACTGGGTGTGGGCACAGCATGCGGGCGCAGAAAAAGGTGGCGGTAACACTTGCGGTCGCGCCAACTGAGGCCGTACATGGATCTCCCTGAAAGGTGCGAAACGAGTGAGGGGTGCGCCGAAACGGGACATAGTAGCGCGTGCGGTCGCGCCCGCCTGGGGCTGTATGTGGAGCTCTCCAGGGGGTGTGAGGCGTGCGAGGGGTGCGCCGAAGTTGGCGTGGGGAGAACTCCTCGCTGGTGCCAGAAGTTGAGCTCCCTCGGGGGCACGATCTGCGTGAGGGGTGTGCATGGGCGTGGGACCCGCATGCGGGCGTCCGCACTGGTGCCGTAAGTGGAGCTCCCTAGACAGCACGATCTGCGGGGGGGGGCATGGGCGTGGGGACGCACGCGTGCGTCCGCACTGGTGCCGTAAGTGGAGCTCTCTAGGCAACACGATCTGAGTGGGGGGGGATGCATCGGCGTGGGGACGCACGCGTGCGCCCTTGCTAGTGCCTTATGTGGAACTTTCGGGGTACGATACGTATGAAGGGCTGGGGCCCGGTGTGGGGCTCCGTGTGGGGGCATGCGCCACGTGAGAGGCGTGCCGAATGAATGTGGCGCCGCATGCGTCCCCCACTGGGGCCGAAATTCTGACTCCATATACGGGGACAAGCCGTGTGAGCGGTGTTCCGACATGGATGCGAATAGCAGAGGCAGGGAGAGGAGGAGGAGGAGGCGGAGGAGGAGGATGAAACCCTGAAGTCCATGAGCTCATACAGTTGGATGGTGTGGCGTCTGACCCAAAGTTGTTGGGAAGGCTTCTGGTGCCGACCCATTGGTTTCTGGCAGGCTTCCAATGCCTGAACCCTGTGAAGATGGAACAGCGTATGGTGCCCTTCCGTGCCCACCACGTCCCGCACACAGGGACTTCGCGCCCTCCCCTGTTGTGGGAGGGTGGGTGCGCGGGCCGCCCCTCCCGGGCGCTGCACGTGACACGTCAGGGCTGGTGGAGATCTTTTGGGATAGAGCAGAAAACAAGTGTTCTACGGCTTGTTAAGCTGTGCCGTCGAACCCTTGGTTCGTTAGGTGGCTCTGACGTGGGGGCGAAGATTCGCGCGTAGCGAAAAGGGGCGCGCAGAAACTGCTCGAGCAAGGGGCCGTTGGAGGCCATCAATTGGGCCCTCATCGGTTGTCGTGGGCGCCTCTTATGAGCTGTCTTGAGGCCGTCTTGGGCCGTCCTGGGGCCGTCTTGGGGGCCTCTTGTGCCTCCCTGGGGCGGCCTCGGGAGCCCTTGGGCCGTCGAGGAGCGCTGGCAAGCCGAAGAAAGCGACAAGCGCCAAAAGCCTTCAGAGACCTAGCTGGAGGTTTGTGAGGTTTGCCTCCGGGGGCCTCTTTTTTTGACGTTTCTCGGAGCTCTCTTGGGGTCTCTGGGGGGCCTCTTTGCCCCTCTGTGGGCCATCTGAGGCACATCTCGGGCAATCGTGGGGCCATAATGGGCCGTCGTGGGGGGCTTTCGAGGCTTCGGAGAAGCCTCCTGGGGCCCACTGGCAGCTGTCTTGGGGCCTTCTGGGGCCCCAGCCACGGACCGGAAGTCCGATCAGATTTAGCACAGCTAGAAAGAGAGAGAGAGAGAGAGAGAGAGCGAGAGAGAGAAAGAGGGAGAAAAATCGAGAGAGAGAGAGGGAAAGAGAGAGAGAGAGAGAGAGAGATAGAGGGAAAGAGAGAGAGAGAGAGATAGAGGGAAAGAGAGAGAGAGGGAATAAAAAAGAGGTACAGAGACAATGGGGACGACGACGATGACGATGACGATGAAGATGACGATGACGATAACGATGACGACGACGACGAGGACGACGAAGACGACGAGGACGACGAGGACGACGAGGACGACGAGGACGACGAAGACGACGAGGACGGCGGCGGCAGCGTCGGCGGCGGAACCGGCCGGACGGGGGTGCGGCTGGCCTGTTTTGAACGTCCTTCGCCTCCATTTCGCTTTCCACTGTCCCCCTCTTTTCTCCTCCTGTCTCCGCCTCCTCCCTCCTGTTGCCCGTTCAACTTTGCTTGTCGTGATCCACCCTCCTCCCCTCTCTTTTTTCTCCCCCCCTTCCTCTCCTCCCCCCTTCTCCTCCATCCTCTTCGCGGGGGCCTGCGTATGGCGCTTTCTTTGCCCCTGGGGTGCTTTCTCGTCACCGCGGCCGAGCGCAGCTGGGGAACCGGGTGCGCTGGGGCCCGGGGAGATGCCCCGGGGAAGTGCTCGGAACGGTTGGAGCGGAAGGCTCCACGGGGGGAGCGTGGTTCGCGGTCTCGCGGCGGCAGCTCGGGCCTTCAGCGGCCTCTCGGGGCGCTCCTGGCGCCCCGGGAGCGCCCTCGGCGAGGCGCAGCTGCAGGCAGGCATCTCGCTGCGAGGAAATCTCCAGGAGCTGACGCAACCGCCTCGGACTGCAACCCTCGAGCGTAGCCTCTGGGGTGAAACGTGGAACCGAGGAGTCCTTCAGGGCGATCCGGGCGCCGCTGGAGCGTGGTCGGCGTGGCGCAGCTGCTGGAAGGCACGCCTCGGCGAGCGAGCTCCCGGGAGGCAACGACGCCGCTTCGAGCGTTGATCCTGCAGCCCCGGCCGCGGGGTGAAACATCGAGTCGGGGGCTCATCAAGGGACGCGTCGTGATTGGCATTTGGAGGCGGCAGCTCGGTCCTCCAGAAGCTGTTGGGGGCGATCCGGGCACACCGGGATGGCATTCGGCGAGGCCCAGCTGCTGGAATGCATCCCGCGGAAAGCGTATCTCCAAGAGCCGACGAAGCATGGGCTCTGGGGTGAAACGCCCAGCCGTATGGGGCGGTCCAAGCAGCTTCGGAGAGCCTTCGGCGAGGCCCAGCTGCTGGAAGGCATTCAGCGGCGAGCGTACCTCGAAGAGCCGACAAAACTCGTGGAACACCGATCTTCGAATCCCGTCCCTAGGCTGGGGCCTGTCGAGGTGTGTGCGTGGATCGCGATCCTCGAGGGATGCACCTGAATCGGAATTTCAAGGCGGATCCAGCCGTTGGCGCGAGAAGGGTTCTGGAGGGCGACAGAAAGGGGAAGCTCACCCAAGCTGGTCCTCGTCCTCTTTTTCCTCCTCCTCCTCCTCCTCCTCCTGCTGCTCGTCCTCCTCGAAATGGGATTGGCGAGCGGCGATCGCGTGCTCTGTAGGGAGCGCAGCTGGGCTCGAAGACACTTTTGGAAGCTCCAGAAGGACGGATAGTGTCGAGGAGTGCTTTGGAAGCGCTCGAAGGCCAGCGGATGTGGAGCACACGTTTGGAGGCTCTAAGGTGCTCTGGAGGCGTCTTTAGAGGTACCTCTCGAAGGGCCTCTGGAGGGGCTTCTAGACGGGCCTCTAGAGGGTGGCTCTCGCGACTCTGGAGAGGAAGAGCGCTTGCCTCTATAAGCGTGAGCCTAGAATGTGCCTCTAGACGATGCTCTTCCCAAATCTGAATTTTCAAGAGGAGGCTCTCCTCTCCTCCCATCTCCTCCCACGTCGAGCTCCAGGCCTGTTCCTGGCAAGCGCCAAGGAAACCTTAGGGGGACCGAAGAACCCCACCCGGCCACATCCCCGGGGAGGCGAGGGGCATCGCTGGGAGCACCGGAGGGTCCAACAGCGGCGCCGTTACGACAACGTCCAGACTGCGACGTCCCGTCTCACGATGCCGCTCGTGCTCCACAGGTCTTGTCACTTTCGGGTGCGGCGCAGTCGAAAGCCTCAGCCTTGGAACTTGTAGTCCTTGTCCCTGGTAGTTAGGGGTCACCAGGATGCCCGCACGTCCCGTCTCACGATGTGAGGAGTGACAAGGGGGACCTTCCCAGCACTCAGACTTCCACCGGAAAACCGAGAACAAAATGCCAGTGAAATTCGGCACAGCGCCGTGGTAGCATGCCCCCCTCTCACGCTATCTCACCTCCTGCTCCGTCTGGCAAGCCGCAAGCACCACGATGGTTTGCACCACATCCTTCTGTCTGGCACCTTGGGATGGCGAGGGGGACACGAGAAACGTGACCGTTTAGGTTGACACGGTCATCTTCGCAAGCTGCGCCAACGAAGCGTCCGACTGAAGTTTCGCCGCATAACCGAAACGAAGCATATGGAGTGCTTGCAACGCGTCCACATGACTAGCATTCACGCGTCATGCGAAGGAGGCAACGTTTTTCCACCACCGTCGAAGTCCTGCACAGGTCGCCATAGAACATGCGGTGGGAGGAACGGGAGGAGGAGGAGGAGGAGGAGGAGGAGGAGGAGGAGGAGGAGGAGGAGGAAAGAGGAGGAGGAGGAGGGACGAGGAGGAGTAGGACGGAGGAGGAGGAGGAGAGGGAGGAGGAGGAGGAGTAGGAGGAGGAGGAGGGAGAGGAGGGGGAGGGGAAGGAGGACGAAGGGGAGGAGAGGAGGAGGATGAGGAGGAGGATGAGGAGGAGGAGGAGGGGGAGGGGAGAGGAGGCGGTGAGGGGGGAGGAGTGTGAGTAGTGGGGGGAGAAGGCGGAGGGAGAAGGGGGGAGGGAAGAGGGAGGAGGGAGGAGGAGGGAATAGGGAGGATGGAGGAGAGAGGTGGCAGGCTTATGCCAGGACGGCCTCGGCGTTGGCTGCTGCCACCGCGTGGATCGTTCGGCCCTGAGCGACCGCTGCCTCCCGACAGCGCCGCTCGCTCGATGTCGGCCGTTTCCGGGCCCACCTGCGGCGCTCAACCTTGAACGCCGGCGCTGGGGCCGCCGCCGCGCCGACACGACACGAGCCTACCGCAGGTGGTGTGCAGTACACCCAAAAGCGCACCTCGCGCCCCGCGATGCGCGACTCGCGTTTACCTTTGCACCTTCGCGACGCCCCCTTGGAGAAGCGAGGAGCAGGAGGAGGAGGGAGGACGAGGAGGAGGAGGAGGGGGAGGAGGAGGAGGAGGAGGAGGAGGAGGAGGAGGAGGAGGAGGAGGAGGAGGAGGAGGAGGACCAGTGTAAACCCAAGAGCCATCAATGATGTTGGAAGAAGCCTTCCCTCCAAACTCCCTCTTAATAGGCCTCTACAACGGTTCATTTCCACTGAGGGAACTGCCTCGTTGGAAGACAACCGCTTGAAGACCCTGAAGCATGCCAAAACATTGTTCTTGGGATTCCAACGCCACGGGTCAACCTGACTGTTGCGTCTTGAGAACGCCATTCCTGGGACTTCAACGCCGCGAATGAACGTAACTGTTGCACCCTCAGAATCCTGAATCCTTCCAAAACACCATTTCGGGTACGCTGATCATGGGAATCCGTGAAGCTCTTGCAAACTTAAATCATCCCGGCAAAACAACCTAACAGCGATGTGTAGTAGCATATCTGGAAGCATTCCCCTTAAGATTCAGGTGAGAATCCAATTGTAGAATTCTGCTGTTCTAGCAGTCGCAGTCGCATTCGCAATGACAGTCGCAGTGGCAACGGCCTTAGGATCCAATGGAATCCTAAGGATTCCTAGGGATTCCTAAGGCATCCTTAGGTATCCTTAGGAATCCATCGGAATCCTCAGGAAACCTTAGGGATCCTTAGGAATCCTGATTCCTAGGGATTCCTAGGGATTCCTGAGGATTCCAGAGGAATCCTAAGGGTTCCTAAGGATTCCTGAGGATGCTTAACTATGCCTACGGATTCCTCAGGATGCCTACGGAATCCTGAGGATTCTTCCTGGGGATTCCTAAGGATTCCTATGGATTCCTACGGATGCCTCAGCCTGCCTCAGTTTCAGCCTCAGCCTCAGCCTGCCTCGGCTTGCCTCAGCCTCAGCCTCAGCCTGCCTCGGCCTCAGCCTCAGCCTACCTCAGCCTCAGCCTACCTCAGCCTCAGCCTCAGCCTGCCTCGGCCTCAGCCCGCGTCAGCCTCAGCCTCAGCCTGCCTCAGCCTCAGCCTCAGCCTCAGCCTCAGCCTCAGCCTGCCTCGGCTTGCCTCAGCCTCAGCCTCAGCCTGCCTCGGCGTCAGCCTGCCTCGGCCTCAGCCTGCCTCAGCCTCCCCTCCTCCCCCCCCCCTTCCCCCCCCTTCCATTCAGCCTCACCTTGTCTCAGCTTCGGCCTGCCTCGGCCTCATCCTCAGCCTCAGCCTCAGTCTCAGCCTCAGCCTGTCTCGGCCTGAGCCTGCCTCGGCCTCAGCCTCAGCCTGCCTCAGCCTCAGCCTGCCTCAGCCTCAGCCTCAGCCTGCTTCAGCCTCAGCATCAGTCTGCCTTCAGCCTCGGCCTCAGCCTCAGCCTGCCTCAGCCTCAGCCTGCATCAGCCTCAGCCCCAGCCTCAGCCTGCCTCAGCATCAGCCTGCTTCAGCCTCAGCCTCAGCCTGCCTCAGCCCCACCCCAGCCTGCCCCAGCCCGCAGCTTGCCTCAGCGCAGCCCCTCAGCCACGCTGCCCAGCCGCACTTGCCCCCAGCTCAGCCTCAAGCCACAGCCTCAGCCTCAGCCTCACTGCCTCACGCTTCACCTCAGCCCTCACTGCCCTCGGCTTGCCTCAGCCTCAGCCAGCCTGCCTCGGGCCTCAGCCTCAGCCTGCCTCAGCCTCAGTCTCAGCCTGCCTCAGCCTCAGCCTGCCTCAGCCTCAGCCTCAGCCTGCCTCGGCCTCAGCCTGCGTCAGCCTCAGCCTCAGCCTGCCTCAGCCTCAGCATGCCTCAGCCTCAGCCTCAGCCTTAGCCTGCCGCAGCCTCAGCCTCAGCCTACCTCGGCCTCAGCCTGCCTCGGCCTCAGCCTGCCTCAGCTCGGGCATTCAAAATATGGCACAGGACTGGTGTTCTGGGAACACGAAGATCACGGAGTGGCCCACAGTTGGCTCCGGGCAATCCAAATATGGTACAGGAATGGTGTTCTGGGAACACGAAGAACACGAAGTGGCCTACGGTTGGCTCCGGGCATTCAAAATGTGGCCTGGGAATGGTGTTCTGGGAACACGAAGAACACGAAGTGGCCTACAGTTGGCCCCGGGTATTCAACATGTGGCCTGGGAGTGGTGTTCTGGGAACACGAAGAACACGAAGAGGCCTACAGATGGCTCCGGGCATTCAAAATGTAGCCTGGGAATGGTGTTCTGGGAACACGAAGAGTAGGAATCCATAGGGAACTATAGGAATCTACAGGAGTCCTGGGGAGTCCACGGGTTCCCCGGCTTCTCCCGGCACCTTTCCAAACGTCTCTGGGGAGTCAAGATGCTCTCTTTTGGGCCCACTAGAAACCTATCAGTCTTCGCTGTTAGGTAAAAGCGAATGTCCGCGGCGCTAGATAAAGATAATCATATGTTGAAAACCACCCGCCCTCAATCCGTGAAAATCTTGCAATTTGTTAGAGTGAATGTGCGCGGCGCTAAAGCGATAGACGCATTTTGAAAGCCACCCGCCCTCAATCCGTGAAACTGTTGCTACTTTTAAAACGTCAAAGTCTAATGGTGAGGAAGTCTGAAGCGACACGCCCGGCCCGCCCTAACAACTTTCCTCGGGATGCGACATGGTGAAATTATTTGTAAGGAAAAGGGATGGAGGAGGAGAAGAAGAAGGAGGAGGGCCCAGTCCTAGCTTACCCCAACCGAACACATAGGAACGGGAAGAGGGCTGAATTGTGGAAGAAGCCCGATGGTCAAAGAAAATGTCAACCAAGCGCTGACCTCAGAACCGCGAGCCCGCGATGGACGACGACTGGGCGATTCTGGGCCACCTGCCTTCGCGCGCATCGCGCCCCGCGGTGCGCGCGCGTCTTCGCACCCTCGCCGAGCCACCTTAGGGAAGAGCGCCCCTCCGAACCAGGCCGCGATGCGCCATGCCCGAAGCACCTTTGCGCCCCTGGCCGACTCTCCGAGCCCTGCTCTTAGCCGCATGACTGTGGCTGCGAGCAGGCATTGGGCGTCACCGGGAACGCGGAGGCCCCGGGAGGTTTGCATCTGCAGACGCTGGCTGTGTGCTCCACGCGCGTGCACGCCGTGTGCGGCTGGCCTGCCACGAGTCGCTGCTCCGACTTCGCCCAGCTCCCTCCCCAGCCGTGGGTGTGGCTCGGCTACACGCAAGAGCGAGCCTGGGCAACAAGAGTGACCTTTGGTGCGCGGCTTCTTGAGGGCCGCGGGGGGACCAACCACAAGCTCGCAGACGCTGCCATCGCACCGCAGTCGGCGATCGGGGGACCCGTGGGCCCGCACCAAAGGTCATTCCGACGAAGGGTCACTCTTAAGTGTACAGTTGGGGTGTTGACCGAAGGAACCCTAAATAAGGAACGACGCCCCTGTTCTCCATAAGTCAAACTTCGATTTGCCATCGACAACCTAAGGACAACCAAAGGCAAGCTGCACAACAATTAAGGAACACTGAGCCCCTCCCCGAAGATTGTAGCCAGAGTGCAGTATCCCCAAAGAAGGTTTTTAGACCCACTGCGGTTTCCAAGGTCGATTGCGTGCCCGTCTAGTGCGGGCTGGCATGGCATGTTAAAACATGCTTCCTCCTCCTCCTCCTCCTCCTCCTCCTCCTCCTCCTCCTCCACCTCCTCTTCATCCCGAACGGCATCTCGGAACCCAGAGTTGCGAGGATGTCTCCAGCGTAACGGGCTGGACCACCTCGCGCGCGTCATTTCGGACCCCAGAGTTGCGACGGTGTCTTGGGCGAAACGTGCTGCGAGGAAGTCTCAGGCGAAACGGGCCGGACCACCTCGAGCGCGGCGTCTCAGAGCTCCTAGTTGCGGGGGCCTCCTGGGGCCTCCTGGGACCTCCTGGTGACCTCCTGGGGCTTCCTCCTGGGCCTCCTCTGGCCTCCTGGACCCCACCTGGGGCTTCCTGTTGCCTCTTGGGGCTCCCAGGGGGGATATCTAACATGTGGCCGTCGGGGCCCCCCCAAATGGGGGGGGGCACAAGAGCAGGAAAAATCAACGAATCGGCACCGGATGTGTATTAACTTGACACCTTCTGATAGGGGGCCTCCTGGGGCCTCCTGGGAGCCTCCTGGGAATCTCCTGCGGACCCCTGGGGTCTGTCCTGGGCGTCTTGCGGCTTCCTGAAGCTCTCTGGGGCCTCCTGGGGCTCCCAGGGTCCCAGGAGGGATATGTAACATGTGGTCTTATGGGCCCCCAGGCTGGACCACCTATTGCGCAGCACCTGAAAGCTCAGAATTGCAAGAATGTCTTGTGCGAAACGGGCCGGACCACCTTGCGCACGGCATCTCAGAGCTCAGAGTTGCGAGGATGTCTCAGGCGAGATGGGCCGGACCACCTCGCGCAGGGCATCTCGGAGCCCAGAGTTGCGAGGATGTCTCCAGCGTAACGAGCCGGACCACCTCGCGCACGACATCTCAGAGCTCAGAGTTGCGAGGATGTCTCAGGCGAGATGGGCCGGACCACCTCGCGCAGGGCATCTCGGAGCCCAGAGTTGCGAGGATGTCTCCAGCGTAACGGGCCGGACCACCTCGAGCGCGGCGTCTCAGAGCTCCGAGTTGCGGGACCTCCTGGGGCCTCCTGGGACCTCCTGGTGACCTCCTGGGGCTTCCTCCTGGGCCTCCTGTGGCTTCCTGAAGCCTCTTGGGGCTCCCAGGGGGGGATATCTAACATGTGGCCGTCGGGGCCCCCCAAAATGAGAGCAGGAAAAATCAACGAATCGTCACCAGATGTTTATTAATTTGACACGTTCTGATGGGGGGCCTCCTGGGGCCTCCTGGGAGCCTCCTGGGAATCTCCTGCGGACCCCTGGGGCTTGTCCTGGGCGTCCTGCGGCCTCCTGAAGCTCTCTGGGGCCTCCTGGGGCTCCCAGGGTCCCAGGGGGGATATGTAACATGTGGTCTTCTGGGCCCCCAGGCTGGACCACCTCTTGCGCAGCATCTGAGAGCTCAGAGTTGCGAGAATGTCTTGTGCGAAACGGGCCGGACCACCTTGCGCACGGCATCTCAGAGCTCAGAGTTGCGAAGATGTCTCAGGCGAGATGGGCCGACCACCTCGCGCAGGGCATCTCGGAGCCCAGAGTTGCGAGGATGTCTCGGGCGAAACGGGCTGGACCACCTCGCGCGCGGCATCTCGGACCCCAGAGTTGCGACGATGTCTCGGGCGAAACGTGCTGCGAGGAAGTCTCAGGCGAAACGGGCCGGACCACCTCGAGCGCGGCGTCTCAGAGCTCCGAGTTGCGGGGGCCTCCTGGGGCCTCCTGGGGCCTCCTGGGACCTCCTGGACCTCCTCCTGGGCCTCCTGTGGCCTCCTGGACCCCACCTGGGGCTTCCTGAAGCCTCTTGGGGCTCCCAGGGGGGGATATCTAACATGTGGCCGTCGGGGCCCCCCAAAATGGGGGGGGGGCACAAGAGCAGGAAAAGTCAACGAATCGACACCGGATTTGTATTAACTTGACACGTTCTGATAGGGGGCCTCCTGGGGCCTCCTGGGAGCCTCCTGGGAATCTCCTGCGGACCCCTGGGGCCTGTCCTGGGCGTCCTGCGGCTTCCTGAAGCTCTTTGGGGCCTCCTGGGGCTCCCAGGGTCCCAGGGGGGATATGTAACATGTGGTCTTCTGGGCCCCCAGGCTGGACCACCTCTTGCGCGGCATCTGAGAGCTCAGAATTGCGAGAATGTCTTGTGCGAAACAAGCCGGACCAACTTGCGCACGGCATCTCAGAGCTCAGAGTTGCGAGGATGTCTCAGGCGAGACGGGCCGGACCACCTCGCGCAGGGCATCTCAGAGCTCCGAAGTTCGTGGATGTCTCAGGCGGGCTCCCAGGGTCCCAGGGAGGATATGTAACATGTTGTCTTCTGAGCGCCCAGGCAGGAGCACCTCTTGCGCGGCATCTGGGAGCTCAGAATTGCGAGAATGTCTTGTGCGAAACAAGCCAGACCACCTTGCGCGCGACATCTCAGAGCTCAGAGTTGCGAAGATGTCTCAGGCGAGACGGGCCGGACCACCTCGCGCAAGGCATCTCAGAGCTCAGAAATTCGAGGATGTCTCAGGCGAAACGGGCCGGACCACCTCTCGCGCGGCATCTCAGAGTTTCGAGGATGCCTCAGGCGAAACGGACCGGACCACCTCGCGCAAGGCATCTCAGAGCTCATAGTTTCGAGGATGTCTCAGGCGAAACGGCCCGGACCACCTCTCGCACGGCACCTCGGGGCTCAGAGTTTCGAGGATGTCTCAAGCGAAACGGCCCGGACCACCTCTCGCGCGGCGTCCCGGAGCGCAACTTTTCGAGGATGTCTCAGGCGAAACGGCCAATCCCGGCCAACTCAGAAACGAGAGTTGTGAGGATGTCTCAAGCGAAACGGCCCGGACCATCAAACTTTTGTGAGGATGTCTCTGCTACGGCCTCCCTCGGCCGGAGTTAGGTTTTATCACAACAACAGCCCGTTCAGCAAGCTGTTTGGGGAATTATAGCCGGAGTGCAATATCCCCAAACAAGGTTTTAAGACCCACTGCGGTTTCCAAGGTCGATTGCGTGCCCGTCCAGTGCGGGCTGGCATGGCATGTTAAAACATGCCTCCTCCTCCTCCTCCTCCTCCTCCTCCTCCTCCTCCTCTTCATCCCGAACGGCATCCCGGAGCCCAAAATTGCGAGGATGTCTCCAGCGTCACGGGCTGGACCTTCGGAATTGTGCCGAAAGCGCTGCTGACCCCAGAAAGTTGCCGACGATGTCTCGGGCGAAACGTGCTGCGAGGAAGTCTCAGGCGAAACGGGCCGGTCCACCTCGAGCGCGGCGTCTCAGAGCTCCGAGTTGCGGGGGCCTCCTGGGGCCTCCTGGGACCTCCTGGTGACCTCCTGGGGCTTCCTCCTGGGCCTCCTGTGGCCTCCTGGACCCCACCTGGAGCTTCCTGAAGCTTCTTGGGGCTCCCAGGGGGGGATATCTAACATGTGGCCGTCGGGGCCCCCCAAAATGAGGGGGGGGGCACAAGAACAGAAAAAATATATAGCTGGAGTGCAGTATCCCCAAACAGGGTTTTAAGACCCACTGCGGTTTCCAAGGTCGATTGCGTGCCCGTCCAGTGCGGGCCGGCATGGCATGTTAAAACATGCCTCCTCCTCCTCCTCCTCCTCCTCCTCCTCCTCCTCCTCCTCCTCCTCCCAGAATTGCAAGGATGTCTCCAACGTAACGGGCTGGACCACCTCGCGCGCGGCATTTCGGACCCCAGAGTTGCGACGATGTCTCGGGCGAAACGTGCTGCGAGGAAGTCTCAGGCGAAACGGGCCGGACCACCTCGAGCGCGGCGTCTCAGAGCTCCGAGTTGCGGGGCCTCCTGGGGCCTCGTGGGACCTCCTGGTGACCTCCTGGGGCTTCCTCCTGGGCCTCCTGTGGCCTCCTGGACCCCACCTGGGGCTTCCTGAAGCCTCTTGGGGCTCCCAGGGGGGGATATCTAACATGTGGCCGTCGGGCCCCCCCCAAATGGGGGGGGCACAAGAGCAGGAAAAATCAACGAATCGACACCAGATGTGTATTAACTTGACACGTTCTGATAAGGGGCCTCCTGGGGCCTCCTGGGATCCTCCTGGGAATCTCCTGCGGACCCCTGGGGCCTGTCCTGGGCGTCCTGCGGCCTCCTGAAGCTCTCTGGGGCCTCCTGGGGCTCCCAGGGTCCCAGGGGGGATATGTAACATGTGGTCGTCTGGGCCCCCAGGCTGGACCACCTCTTGCGCGGCATCTGGGAGCTCAGAGTTGCGAGAATGTCTTGTGCGAAACGGGCCGGACCACCTTGCGCAATGCATCTCAGAGCTCAGAGTTGCGAGGATGTCTCAGGCGAGATGGGCCTGACCACCTCGCGCAGGGCATCTCGGAGCCCAGAGTTGCGAGGATGTCTCAGGCGAAACGGGCTGGACCACCTCGCGCGCGGCACCTCGGACACCAGAGTTGCGACGATGTTTCGGGCGAAACGTGCTGCGAGGAAGTCTCAGGCGAAACGGGCCGGACCACCTCGAGCGCGGCGTCTCAGAGCTCCGAGTTGCGTGGGCCTCCTGAGGCCTCCTGGGGCCTCCTGGTGACCTCCTGGGGCTTCCTCCTGGGCCTCCTGTGGCCTCCTGGATCCCACCTGGGGCTTCCTGAAGCCTCTTGGGGGGGGGGAACACAAAAGCAGAAAAAAATCAACGAATCGACCGGATGTGTATTAACTTGACACGTTCTGATAGGGGGCCTCCTGGGGCCTCCTGGGAGCCTCCTGGGAATCTCCTGCGGATCCCTGGGGCCTGTCCTGGGCGTCCTGCGGCTTCCTGAAGCTCTCTGGAGCCTCCTGGGGCTCCCATGGGGGATATGTAACATGTGGTCGTCTGGGCCCTCAGGCTGGACCACCTCTTGCGCGGCATCTGGGAGCTAAGAGTTGCGAGAATGTCTTGTGCGAAACGGGCCGGACCAACTTGCGCACGGCATCTCAGAGCTCAGAGTTGCAAGGATGTCTCCAGCGTGACGGGCCGGTGTCTCGGGCGAAACGTGCTGCGAGGAAGTCTCAGGCGAAACGGGCCGGACCACCTCGAGCGCGGCGTCTCAGAGCTCCGAGTTGCGGGGGCCTCCTGGTGCATCCTGGGGCCTCCTGGGGACCTCCTGGGGCTTCCTCTTGGGCCTCCTGTGGCCTCCTGAACTCCACCTGGGGTTTCTTGAAGCCTCTTGAGGCTCCCAGGGGGGATATCTAACCTGTGGCCGTTTGGGCCTCTCAAAATGGAGGGGGGGGCACAAGAGCAGGAAATATCAACGAATCGACACCGGATATGTATTAACTTGACACGTTCTGATAGGGGGCCTCCTGGGGTCTCCTGGGAGCCTCCTGGGAATCTCCTGGGGACCCCTGGGGCCTGTCCTGGGCGTCCTGCGGCCTCCTGGAGCTCTCTGGGGCCTCCTGGAGCTCCCAGGGGCCCAGGGAGGATATGTAACATGTGGTCTTCTGGGCCCCCAGGCTGGACCACCTCTTGCGCGGCATCTGGGAGCTCAGAGTTGCGAGAATGTCTTGTGCGAAACATGCCGGACCACCTTGCGCACGGCATCTCAGAGCTCAGATTTGCGAGGATGTCCAGGCGAAACGGGCTGCGGACCCCTCGCGCAGGGCATCTCAGAGCTTAAAGTTACGAGGATGTTCAGGCGGCTCCAGGGGCCAAGGGAGGATATGTAAATGTGGGTCTTAGGGCCCCCAGGCTGAACCACCTCTTGCTCGGCCATCCGGGAGGCCAGAGTTGCGAGAAGTCTTGGCGAACAGGCAGGACCACTGCGCACGGATCTCAGAGTCAGAATGAGAAGATGGTCGCAGTCGAGACGGGCCGGGACCACCTCGCGCAGGGCACTCTTAGCTTAGAAAGTTCGGACGATCGTCTCAGGCGAACCTGGCCAGACCGGCTGGACCACTCTTGCGCGGCATCTCGAGGTCAGAGTTTCGAGGATGTCTCAGGCGAAACGGGCCGGACCACCTCGCGCAGGGCATCTCAGAGCTCAGAGTTGCGAGGATGTCTCAGGCGAAACGGCCCGGACCACCTCTCGCACGGCACCTCGGGGCTTAGAGTTTCAAGGATGTCTCAAGCGAAACGGCCCGGACCACCTCTCGCGCGGCGTCCCCGAGCGCAACGTTTCGAGGATGTCTCAAGCGAAACGGCCAATCCCGGCCAACTCAGAAACGAGAGTTGTGAGGATGTCTCAAGCAAAACGGCCCGGACCATCAAATTTTTGTGAGGATGTGTCTGCTCCGACTTCCCTCGGCCGGAGTTAGCTTCTATCACAAAAGCACCCCGTTCAGCAAGCTGTTTGGGGGAATTACTCCGATGGTAGGACCCCGCATGAGAATCTGTTTAGTTTACCCTTTGCCCTTTCCTCTTCCTCCTGGGGCTCCCGCCTGAGACTTCCTCACAATTCACTCACAGACGAGGCTCCCGCTCGAGACTTCCTCCATATTCATATCTCAAGAGCCCAAAAGTGACGACAGTTGCACGTGGCGGATGACCCGCTCGGATTCAAACATGAAGTGCGGGCCCCATAGGGAGGGGGCTCCCGCCTGAGACTTCCTCGCAATTCACTCAAAGACGAGGCTCCCGCTCGAGACTTTCTCCATATTCGAGTCTCAAGAGCCCAAAAGTGACGACAGTTGCACGTGGCGGATGACCCGCTCGGATTCAAACATGAAGTGCGGGCCCCATAGGGAGGGGGCTCCCGCCTGAGGGACTCTCACAATTCATCATAACGAGGCTCCCGCGGATACTCCTCAATTCAGGCTAAGAGCCCAAAAGTGACGACAGTTACACGTTGCGGATGACCCGCTCGGATTCAAACATGAAGTGCGGGCCCCATAAGGAGGGGGTTCCCGCCTGAGACTTCCTCACAATTCACTCACAGACGAGGCTCCCGCTCGAGACTTCCTCCATATTCAACTCTCAAGAGCCCGAAAGTGACGACAGGTGCACGTTGCGGATGACCCGTTCGGATTCAAACATGAAGCGCGGGCCCCATAGGGAGGGGGCTCCCGCCTGAGACTTCCTCGCAATTCACTCACAGACGAGGCTCCCGCTCGAGACTTCCTCCATTTTCAGGCCTGGGGAGCCCAAAAGTGACGACAGTTACAGGGTTCCGATGACCCGCTCGGATTACCAACATGATCTGCGGGCCCCATAGGGAGGGGCTCCCGCCTGAGACTTCCTCGCAATTCACTCACAGACGACGCTCCCGCTTGATACTTCCTCCATATTCACGCCCCAGGAGCCCAAAAGTAACGACAGTTCGCACGTGCGGCATGAACCGCGAGTTCGGCATGAAGTTGCGGGCCCATAGGGAGGGGGCTCCGTCTGAGACTTCCTCGCAATTCACTCACAGACGAGGGTCCCGCTCGAGACTTCTTCCATATTCAGGTATGAAGAGCTCAAACGTGACGACAGTTGCACGTCGCGGATGACCCGCTCGGATTCGAACATGAACTGCGGGCCCCATAGGGAGAGGGCTCCCGCCTAAGACTTCTTCACAATTCACTCACAGACGAGGCTCCCGCTCGAGACTACCTCCATATTCAGGTCTCAAGAGCCCAAACGTGACGACAGTTGCACGTTGCGGATGACCCGCTCGGATTCGAACATGAAGTGCGGGCCCCATAGGGAGGGGGCTCCCGCCTGAGACTTCCTCGCAATTCACTCACAGACGAGGCTCCCGCTCGAGACTTCCTCCATATTCAGGTCTTAAGAGTCCAAAAGTGACGACAGTTGCACGTTGCGGATGACGCCGGATTAAACATGAAGTTGCGGGAACCATAGAGATGAGGCTCCCGCTTGAGCATTCCTCACAATTCACTCCACAGACGATGGCGCACCGCTCGAGACTTCCTCCATATTCAAGCCTCAAGAGTCCAAAAGTGACGACAGTTGCACGTTGCGGATGACCCGCTCGGATTCGAACATGAAGTGCGGGCTCCATAGGGAGGGGGCTCCCGCCTGAGACTTCCTCGCAATTCACTCACAGACGAGGCTCCCGCTCGAGACTTCCTCCATATTCAGGTCTCAAGAGCCCAGAAGTGACGACAGTTGCACGTTGCGGACGACCCGCTCGGATTCTAACATGAAGTGCGGGCCCCATAGGGAGGGGGCTCCCGCCTGAGACTTCCTCACAATTCACTCACAGACGAGGCTACCGCTCGAGACTTCCTCCATATTCATATCTCAAGAGCCCAAAAATGACGACAGTTGCACGTGCGGATGACCCGCTCGGATTCAAACATGAAGTGCGGGCCCCATAGGGAGGGGGCTCCCGCCCGAGACTTCCTCGCAAATCACTCACAGACGAGGTTCCCGCTCGAGACTTCCTCCATGTTCAGGCCTCAAGTCAGCGAGTAGTGACGATGATGACGATGATGATGATGATGATGATGATCGTTCGATGCCGATGATGGTGAGTGATCGCGGGATGGTGATGGTGATGCTGATGGTGATGATGATGATGATGAGTGGGGAGTGATGGTGATGGTGATGATGATGCGGAGGAGGAAGCAAAGAGGAGCAGAGGAGAGGGAGGAAAAGGAGATCCTTCGCGGAGGGTGTGCAGAGAAAACAAGAACCCCACTTAGGATGTGGGAAAACAAATCTTCGTGCAGTAGACGTGTAAAACAAAACTGTGTCATGCTACCTCGTTTATTTTGTTGTTCATTTTTTCTTTATTCATATACACATATATATATAAAAATATAAAAATAAACTTCCATAACATGTAAGGCGTGTCTCAGGATGCCGTTGCGCGCTTCGATAGCAGTGGCATGCAGGCCTCTGGCACGGATGCAAAGCTATGCGCCTTTAGCCTTCAGGATGGATTTGGCGGCATCATTGTTTAGGGCGCCTTCTCCGTCGGAGTGCAGCGCCGTGGCTCGGCCGCGCTGCATCCTGCAGTTGTGA
The DNA here is from genome assembly GCA_963575745.1 of Prorocentrum cordatum. Lineage (NCBI taxonomy): Eukaryota > Dinophyceae > Prorocentrales > Prorocentraceae > Prorocentrum > Prorocentrum cordatum. The sequence continues at coordinate 152,462 of CAUYUJ010018804.1, read as the reverse complement.
TAGGCGCCCAATGCCGCTTGCATCGTCCTGACGGCAATATCCTCGCCTGCAGCCCAACGAATGCATCGGTCGATGATGAAACGCGATGCGTTGTTTGTAGAACATCAAGTCACACCCGACTTCCACGTTGAACTTGCCAGGGAGACTAATCGAACGCACGGTTTCTCCCAGGCTCTGCATTCACGACGCGAATCTACTACTCCATGCATCATGTTCAATCGTGCACCATCTATTCCTACACGCGACAGAATCGCACGCATCTTTGGTTTAGAAGCGTGGTACCAGCGTAAGTGGAGTTTTCTAAAAGGAGTCCCCGTTGCTCTTTTAGCAAAGAGGTGGGATCGTAGCACCGTAGATGTTGGAGACTTGTCTGAATGTCAAGTCTTGACCAGTCAGGTATTCTTGAACGCAGCCGCGCTTCCGCTGGAGGCGGGGAAAAAGGCGGCGCCGCGCCGCTCCGTTCTCGCCCACGACGTCCCGCGACCCGCGGGGGTTCAGAAGTGCCGCCACCCCCAGAGCCACTCTATGCGCCTCTTGTCATGTCGTAGCCATTAGCGCCCACAGTTGGGCCCTGTGGATTTCTACACGAGGGGAGAGGTGCACGTGGCCGTGCTTCTCCCCGTGATCTCTGTCGCGCTGGTGGTAGCTCTGCTGGTGCAGGTACCTTGTCGAAGAGGTCGCCTGGTGCCGCTGCTGGCGCAGCAGCAACAAGTGCAGGTGCCCCTTCCACCGGTGCTGGCGCGGCCGGTGGGGCCTGTCCGCGGTTGTCTGGCAGTTGCCACGGTTGGGCAAACCTACGCTTGCCTGACGCCAGCAGGTGACCCCGCTTGTCTTTGCCATCGTCCTTTTTGCAATTTGGGCATACTCAATGATGGGGTTCCTTGTCATACCACTGGCATTGGCGCGGATATCGGTTGCGACTTGCTGAGTTCACTTGAACGTTGTGTATACAAGCTGGGAGTCCAGGTCCACCCGATGGCGGTCGTTTGATGGATCCGTTCTCTTCCCGTGGTATCGCAGGATCATCAAGGTCGAATCCAACACTGTTGACGACGAAGGTGTTTGCGCAATGCCTGTCGGCGCAAGGAGTGCTGCCTTGCGCGCGAAGGGAATTTGCAATCTGGACTGCGTCTACGAGCAGCGATTGCATCTTAGGCGTGCACTGGGCCGCCTGCGCCAGTTCTCGGTTGCACGCTTGGGCATCTTCACGATCGCCAGAACATCTTCTGTGTTCAAACGGTTTAAGAATTGCTTGCTGATTGGCCATGATTTCATTCGGTTTCTTGATGAGAGTGCCATATGAATCACGTTGCCCTGTCGAGCGCTTGTCCACCACCTGCGTGCAGGTGGCCTTGTGTTTGACTGGTGTCGTCCCAGGGACAATCTCATCTACCGAAGTGCCAACTGGTTGTTCCCTACGGAGCATGCGTCGGGGGTTATCTTGCATGACGGCTACCTTCCCGCAGAAGGTGACGCGGGGAAGGTCCTCCCTGCGGTTCTTGTGCCAAGTATCGCGGTTGACTGTGGAGTTAAAGTACGATGGCAAGCCTGCGGTTATGCAGTTGGGTTGCTCTATAACTAATTGTGACAAAGCGCGCGTTCAGATAGTGTTACACAGCTTGTTGAACTCGCGGGTTACCCGGCTGAACATTGGCACGCCTTTCTGGGCTACCTCCAGAAGTGAGCTTCCTTGTGAAATCAAATTGACATATGCCGCCAGCGGCTCCACGCAGTTCTAACATGTTACACAACTGTTCCTTCCATAGCAGCAGGCGGGAACAATGGTAAATATTTCGGCGCGCGCGTCCGCAATGCCGAATGATAATGTTAAGAAGAGGCTGTCGTCGTCATCCGGCTCCAGCTCTTCTGTTAGAATGTCAGAGAGCAATGTGGCATCTCCTAAGCCTTTGAGGTCGTCGCCACAGTCATCGTTGCAATCTTCAACATGTGGTGATAGATTTTTCGGCTCGATGCCGGCATTCTTGTCAGTTTGTTCCCCACATCCTAAGTGGGGTTCTTGTTTTCTCTGCACACCCTCCGCGCAGGATCTCTCCTCCTCCTCCTCCCTCTCCTCTGCTCCTCTTTGCTTCCTCCTCCGCATCATCATCACCATCACCATCACTCCCCATTCATCATCATCATCATCACCATCAGCATCACCATCACCATCGCACGATCACTCACCATCATCGGCATCGAACGATCATCATCATCATCACCATCATCATCACTACTCGCTGACTTGAGGCCTGAATATGGAGGAAGTATCGGGCGGGAGCCTCGTCTGTGAGTGAATTGTGAGGAAGTCTCAGGCGGGAGCCCCCTCCCTATGGGGCCCGCACTTCATGTTCGAATCCGAGCGGGTCATCCGCAACGTGCAAACTGGTCGTCACTTTGGGTTTGAGACCTGAAATGGGAGAAATCTCGAGCGGGAGCTGTCTGTGAGTGAATTGTGAGGAAGTCTCAGGCGGGAGCCCCCTCTCTATGGGGCCCGCACTTCATGTTCGAATCCGAGCGGGTCATCCGCAACGTGTAATTGTCGTCACTTTTGGGCTCTTGAAGCCTGAATATGGAGGAAGTATCAGGCGGGAGCCTCGTCTGTGAGTGAATTGTGAGGAAGTCTCAGGCGGGAGCCCCCTCCCTATGGGGCCCGCACTTCATGTTCGAATCCGAGCGGGCATCACGAACTTGTAACTGTCGTTCATTTTGGGCTCTTCAGATTTTGATCTGAATAGGTAAGAAGAAAGGTCTCCGCGGGCGGGGGAGCCTCTCGTATGTACCATCTCGTTGCGAAGGTACACCAGATTCCCATGAGGAGGAACATCCCGCGTTTTTACTAATGGGGCCCGCACTTCATGTTCGAATCCGAGCGGGTCATCCGCAACGTGTAACTGTCGTCACATTTCGGCTCTTGAGGCTCGAATATGGAGGAAGTATCAGGCGGGAGCCTCGTCTGTGAATGAATTGTGAGGAAGTCTCAGGCGGGAGCCCCCTCCCTATGGGGCCCGCGCTTCATGTTCGAATCCGAGCGGGTCATCCGCAACGTGCAACTGTCGTCACTTTGGGCTCTTGAGACCTGAATATGGAGGAAATATCAGGCGGGGGCCTCGTCTGTGAGTGAATTGCGAGGAAGTCTCAATCGGGAGCCCCCTCCCTATGGGGCCCGCGCTTCATGTTCGAATCCGAGCGGGTCATCCGCAACGTGTAACTGTCGTCACTTTTGGGCTCTTAAGGCCTGAATATGGAGGAAGTATCAGGCGGGAACCTCGTCTGTGAGTGAATTGTGAAGACGTCTCAGACGGGAGCCCCCTATGGGGCCCGCGCTTCATGTTCGAATCCGAGCGGGTCATCCGCAACGTGCAACTGTCGTCACTTTTCGGCTCTTGAGACCTGAATATGGAGGAAGTCTCGAGCGGGGGCCTCGTCTGTGAGTGAATTGCGAGGAAGTCTCAGGCGGGAGCCCCGTCCCTATGGGGCCCGCATTTCATGTTCGAATCCGAGCGGGTCATCCGCAACGTGCAACTGTCGTCACTTTTGGGCTCTTGAGACCTGAGTATGGAGAAGTCTCGAGCGGGAGCCTACGGCCCAGCCCGAAGGTTTGTCCCGACGGCTTCGCGATCTAGCCGTCGGCAAACGCGCGCGCGCTGGCCGAGGCGGCGACGGCGCTGGGGAAAATGAATTTTCTTGCCCCGGCGAGGGGGAAGGGGAGGTGCACGTGGAGAAGAAGCAGGGGGATGAGGGGGGAAGGGGCATGGGGGAGGCCGACGACGAGGAGGCGGTGGCGCGAGAGGAGGAGGAGGAGGAGGAGGAGGAGGAGTGAGGAGGATGGTAGGAGGAGGAGGAAGGAGGGAAAAAGGAGGAGGAGGAAGAGAAATAGGAGGAATAGAGGGCAGTGCAGAGGGCAAAAGGAGAGGGTGTCCGCCAGGGGGAGGAGGAAAGGGCAAAGGGTAAGCTAAACATATTCCCATGTGGGGTCCTACCGTCGGAGTAATTGTAGTAGTAGAAGTAGTACAATGAAAATAGTAGTAGTAGTAGTAGTAGTAGTAGTAGTAGTAGTAGTAGTAGTAGTAGTAGTAGTAGTAGTAGTAGTAGTAGTAGTCGTAGTAGTACTTACTCCGGCGGTAGGACCCCGCATGCGAATCTGTTTAGCTTACCTTTTGCCCGTTCCTCCTCCCCCTGGCGGACACCCTCTCCTCTCGCCCCCTGCACTGCCCTCTCTTCCCCCTTCTATTTCTCTTCCTCCTCCTCCTCCTCCTCCTCCTCCTCCTCCTCCTCCTCCTCCTCCTCCTCTCGCGCCACCTCCTCCTCGTCGTCGGCCTCCCCCATGCCCCTTCCCTCCTCATCCCCCTGCCTTTTTTCCATGTGCACCTCCCCTTCCCCCTCGTCGGGGCAAGCAAATCCATTTTCCTCAGCGCCGCCGCCGCCTCGGCCAGCGCGCGCGCGTCTGCCGACGGCTAGATCGCGAAGCCGTCGGGGCAAACCTTCGGGCTGGGCCGTAGGCTCCCGCTCGAGACTTCCTCCATATTCAGGTCTCAAGAGCCCAAAAGTGACGACAGTTGCACGTTGCGGATGACCCGCTCGGATTCGAACATGAAGATCGGGCCGCATAGGGAGGGGGCTCCCGCCTGAGACTTCCTCACAATTCACTCACAGACGAGGCTCCCGCCCGAGACTTCCTCCACATTCAGGCCTCAAGAGCCCAAAAGTTACGACAGTTACACGTTGCGGATGACCCGCTCGGATTCGAACATGAAGCGCGGGCCCCATAGGGAAGAGTCTCCCGCCTGAGACTTCCTCGCAATCCACTCACAGACGAGGCCCCCGCCTGATACTTCACCCATATTCAGGTTTCAAGAGCCCAAAAGTGACGACAATTACACGTTGCGGATGACCCGCTCGGATTCGAACATGAAGTGCGGGCAACATAGGGAGGGGGCTCCCGCCTGAGACTTCCTCGCAATTCACTCACAAACGAGGCTCCCGCCCGAGACTTCCTCCATATTCAAGTCTCAAGAGCCCAAAAGTGATGACAGTTGCACGTTGCGGATGACCCGCTCGGATTCGAACATGAAGCGCGGGCCCCATAGGGAGGGGGCTCCCGCCTGAGACTTCCTCACAATTCACTCACAGACGAAGCTCCCGCCTAATACTTCCTCCATATTCAGGCCTCAAGAGCCCAAAAGTGACGACAGTTGCACGTTGCGGATGACCCGCTCGGATTCGAACATGAAGCGCGGGCCCCATAGGGAGGGGGCTCCCGCCTGAGACTTCCTCACAATTCACTCACAGACGAGGCTCCCGCCTGATACTTCCTCCACATTCAGGCCTTGAGAGCCCAAACGTTACGACAGTTACACGTTGCGGATGACCCGCTCGGATTCGAACATGAAGTGCGGGCCACATAGGGAGGGGGCTCCCGCCTGAGACTTCCCCGCAATTCACTCACAAACGAGGCTCCCGCCCGAGACTTCCTCCACATTCAGGCCACAAGAGCCCAAAAGTGACGACAGTTACACGTTGCGGATGGCCCGCTCGGATTCGAACATGAAGTGCGGGCCCCATAGGGAGGGGGCTCCCGCCTGAGACTTCCTCACAATTCACTCACAGACGAGGCTCCCGCTCGAAAACTCTTCCATATTCAAATCTCAAGAGCCCAAAAGTGACGACAGTTGCACGTTGCGGATGACCCGCTCGGATTCGAACATGAAGTGCGGGCCCCATAGGAAGGGGGCTCCCGCCTGAGACTTCCTCACAATTCACTCACGGACGAGGTTCCCGCCTGATATTTCCTCCATATTCAGGCCTCAAGTCAGCGAGTAGTGATGATTATGATGATGATGATCGTTCGATGCCGATGATGGTGAGTGATCGCGCGATGGTGATGGTGATGCTGATGGTGATGATGATGATGAGTGGGGAGTGATGGTGATGGTGATGATGATGCGGCGGAGGAAGCAAAGAGGAGCAGAGGAGAGGGAGGAGGAGGAGGAGAGATCCTGCGCGGAGGGTGTGCACAGAAACAAAAACCCCACTTAGGATGTGGGGAAAAAGACAAGAGATTCACATATTGAGGGTGGGTCGTTTCCAAAATGTGGCTCTCGCCTTCGCGCCGCACACGTTCGTTTTAAACATGTGTTGGAGCTTCACGGACTGAGGGCGGGTGGTTTTCAAAGTGACGCTCCCGCCTCAGCGCCGCACATTTTCTTTTTAAAAAGTTGCAAGGATTTCACGGATTGAGGACGGTTCCTTTTCAAAATGTGGCTCTCGCCTTAGCGCGGCGCACATTCGTGTTCTTATATATATATATATATAACATATATATATATATATATATATATATGCATGAGTTTTACGGGTTTCCATGATCAACGTACCAGACATTGCATGTTGGAAGAACTCCGGACTATGAGGGTGCAGTTGTTATGTTGATCCGCGGCGTTGTAAGTCCCAGGACTGGCGCTCTGGAACGGTTCTGGAGCGTCAAGAAGCAACAGTCAAGTTGATCCGTTGCGTTGGAATCCCGAGAACAATGGTTTGGCACGCTTCAGGGTCTTCAGAAGGTTGCCATCCAACGAGACAGATCCCTCAGTGGAAATGAACCCTTTGTAGGGGCATGTGAAGAGGGAGCTTGGAGGGAGAGTGGACTACAAAATCATTGATGGCTCTTGGGTTTACACTGGTCCTCCTCCTCCTCCTCCTCTTCCTCCTCCTCCTCCTCCTCCTCCGCTGCCGATGCCGCCGCCGCCTGTGCCTCCGCCTACTCCTTCCTCCTCCTCCTCCTCCTCCTCCTCCTCCTCCTCCTCCTCCTCCTCCTCCGCCTCATCATCATCATCATCATCATCATCATCATCATCATCATCTCATCATCATCATCATCATCATCATCATCATCACATCAGCATCAGCATCATCATCAGCATCATCATCATCAGCATCATCATCGCCATCATCATCATCATCATCATCATCATCATCATCATCATCATCATCAGCATCAGCATCATTAGTACCATAATTATCATCATTACCATAATTGTCATCATCAGCATCAGCACCAGCATCAGCATCAGCATCAGCATCATCATCATCATCATCATCATCATCATCATCATCATCATCATCATCGTCATCGTCATCAGCATCAGCATCATCATCATCATCTTCATCATCATTCTCCTCCCCCTCCTCCTGTTCCTCCTCCTCCTCCTCCGCCTCCTCCTCCGCCTCAGCCTCCTCCTCCTCCTACTCCTCCTTCGCCTCCTCCGCCTCCTCTTCCTCCTCCTCCTCCTCCGCCCCCTCCTCCGCCTCAACCTCCTCCTCCTCATCCTCCTCCTCCTACTCCTCCTTCGTCTCCTCTGCCTCCTCTTCCTCCTCCTCCTCCTCCTCCTCCTCCTCCTCCGCTCCTTCTCCGCCTCAACCTCCTCCTCCTCCTCCTCCTCCTCCTCCTCCTCCTACTCCTCCTTCGTCTCCTCTGCCTCCGCCTCCGCCTCCTCCGTTTCCTCCTCCTCTTTCTCGTCCCCTTTAGCTGATTGTGAGCATAGATGTCTTAAGTGTTGCAGCTCCGCTACCCTGGCCACCCGTGCCGTGTGGTCCGACAGCCCGTGTTTTGAACCCAGTAACATTGACGGGGTCTTGTTTGAGCTGCCAGCAGGGGTACATCTGCATATAGCAGTGGTACATATGCGTCTACATGAGGGGCTTAGATTGTGGATTTGTTGTTTGTGGGCAATTCGCCAGCCAGTGTTTGAGAGGCCTCGGGCAACCTTGCCATCAGGGCACGAACCCCAATCGAGCCATATACTTCGCCAATATTCTCGCAGGGCGCTGGCCTAAGGTCCGCAGCCGAGCAGAGTTGGCTCGTCGGGCTTCTTAATCCACCGAAATTGCTTCGCGACCGTCGTCACTCACTCCCTCCCTCCCTCCCGCCCTCCCTCCCCTCCTCCTCCTCCTCCTCCTCCTCCTCCTCCTCCTCCTCCCCTCCTCCTCCTCCTCCTCCTCCTCCTCCTCATCCTCCTCCAGTCGACGCTAGCGCTGGCCGGTAACATGTCTCGTCGAGGCTGGAGCGGTTGGCTGCCCTGGACGATCGTCCGAGGCGACCTGTACAAGAAAATCCAGGTAGCCGAAAAGCAGGGCGGAGGGACAAGAGGACATAGACGAACATTGCGGGAACGATGGGGGCACAGCGACTCATAAAGCGACCCCTCCCGCACCCACGTCACGGTGGTCGCAGGGTCTGCTAGCACGGGCCGAGCCGGCGCAGGAAGAGGCAGAGGCGCGGTGAAGGAGGCGTGCGAGTCGCAAAAAGTGGCGGAGAGGGCAAGAGCAGGAGGAGGAGGAGGCAGGGGAGGAGGGACGAGAAGGGACGAGGATGCTGAGGCGAGATAGGAGGGAGCAGGGGAGGAGGGGGCAGGGACAGGGGAAGAGGACGAGGAGGAGAAGAGAACAGAGGGACAAAGAGGTGGACAAAAAGGAGGATGAGGAGGCGCCGGAGGAGGAAGAAGGAAGGACGAGACAGAGGCAGAGGCGGAGGAGGCAAGAGGAAGAAGAGGAACTGTGGAGGCGGCGATGACGAGGACGAGGATGAGGACGGTGTTTGTGAGCGCTCGGGCATCCAAGAAGCTCCGCAGCGACGGCACGCTGTGCTTCGCGGGATCCCGCCTGCCCTCCGCCGCCGCGTCGCAGTGGGAGTGCCACGCCTCCCTCTCGGCCTGGCTTCAGCCGTTTCCCTCCTCCTCTTCCTCTTCCTCCGCCTTTTCCTCCTCCTCCATTTCCATCATCAATTATTTCCCTCTTCCTCCTCCTCCTCCCCCTCCTCCTCCTCCTCCTCCTTTGCCACTTCTTATGTCACTCCTCCTCCTCCCCCTCCTCCTCCAACTCCTCCTCCTCCTCCTCCTCCTCCTCCTCCTCCTCCTCCGCCTCCTCCTCCGCCTCTTCCTCCTCCTCCTCCTCCTCCTCCTCCTCCTCCTTCCTCCTCCTCCTCCTCCTCCTCCTCCTCGTCGATCTAGTCGTTACATCGATCATGATCACAATCATCGTCGTCGTAATCCTCTTCGTCTTCAGCAGCCTCATCGTCATCGTCATCGTCATCGTCATCATCATCATCATCATCATCATCATCATCATCATCATCATCACCATCACCATCACCATCACCATCACCATCACCATCACCATCACCATCATCATCATCATCATCATCATCATCCTCATCCTCATCCTCATCATCATAACCATCATCATCATCATCATAACCATCATCACCACCACCACCACCACCACCATCATCATCATCATCATTATCAGCATCGTCATCATCAATATCATCATGATCAGCATCATCATCACAGCAAGCATCATCATCACCATCATCAGCATCATCATCATCAGCAGCATCATCATCATGATCATCGTCAGCAACAGCATCACCATCATCATCGTCAGCATCAGCACCATCATAATCATCATCATCATCATCATCACCATCGTCATCAGCAGCAGCAGCATCATAATCATCATCACCATCATTGGCATCATCCGCATCATCATCTTCCTCATCAGCATCATCATCATCATCATCGGCAACAGCATCATCATCATCACCATCGTCATCACCAGCATCAGCATCATCGTCATCATCAGCAGCAGCATCGTGATCATCATCATCAGCATCATCATCATCGTCACGATCATCATCTGCATCAGCAGCAACAGCATCATCAGCAGCAGCAACCGCATCAACATCATAATCATTATCAACATCATCACCATCACGGCTACCACCGTCCTCATCAAAATCAGCACTACCACCATGATCATCAACGGCATCGTCGTCATCATCATCACCAACAGCCAGCTACGACTAGTTAATTGTGGCTGTGGTAGTCGCCACTAAGCTTAGTTGCAACCAGCTGGTTGTAACACCACCATCACCCTCATTTGCAGCATCAGCATCGTCGTCGCCATCGTCGTAAGCATCATTATCAGCAGCAGCATCATCACATGGCCAGCAGCATCATCAGCAGCATCATGATCATCACCATCATCAGCATCGCCATCACCATCGTCAGCATCATCATGATCATCAACATCCTCATCATCATCATCATCATCATCATCATCATCACAAGCATCATCATAATCAGCATCATTACCGCAATCGTCATCACCATCATCAGCATCATCATCGTCGCCTTCGTCATCGCCATCACCATCATCGTCATCATCATCATCATCATCATCATCATCAACATCATCATGATCATCAACGTCATTATCGGCATCATCGTCGCAATCATCATCACCGTCAGCATCAACAGCAGAAGCAAAACCAGCATCAGTAAGATCAGCATCACCATCATCATCAACAACAGAAGCGTCAAAATCAACATCAACATCAGTATCATCATCATCAGCAGCATCACCATCATCATCATCATCATCAGCATCATCATTATCATCATCATCATCATTTTCATCATCATCATCATCATCATCATCGTCATCGTCATCGTTATCATTATCATCATCGTCATCGCCATCGCCATCGGCATCAGCGTAATCATTATCCTTATCATCATCACCATCTTCATCAACATAATCAGCAACATCAGTATAATCATCATCCGAGTCGTCATCGTCGAAATCATCATTATCATCATCATCAGCAGCATCACCATCTTCATCATCATCACCAGCAACATCATTAGAATCATCATCATCATCATCGTAAGCATCATCATCATCAGCGTCGGCATCGTTGCAATCATCATAACCATCAGGATCAGCAGCAGCAGCAATAGCATCGTCAGTAAGATTATCAGCATCACTAGCATCAGCAACAGAAGCACCAACAACATCAACAACAGCATCATCCGCATGATCATCAGCAGCATCATCATCAGCGACACACTCATCATCATCACCATCATTATCACCATCATCATCATCATCATCAGTATCATCATCAGCATCACCATCATCATCATCATCACCATCATCATCATCACCATCATCAGCATCATCATTATCATCATCATCATCATCATAATCATCTTCATCTTCATCATCAGCAGCAGCATCATCATAAACGGCTATAGCAGCAGTGCCATCATCATCATCATCGCCATCATCAGCATCATCACCATCATCAGCATCAGAATCGTCATTCGCATCGGAACAATCATCATCATCAGCATCATCATCGTAGCAATCATCATCAGCAGCAGCAGCAGCATCAGTCTCATCATTATCATCAGCACCATCACCATCACGAGTACCACCGCCTTCATCAGAATCACCCATACCACCATGATCATCAATAGCATGATCGGCATCATCACCACCAAGCATCGTCAGCATCACCATCATCCTCATATGCGGCATCAGCATCGTCATCATCATCAGTAGCAGCACCATCACTATCCTGAGCAGCATCACCACCACCACCATCATTATCAGCATTGCCACCATCAGCAGCATCAGCATCATCATCACAAGCATCGTCACCTTCAGCAGCATCAACATCAACATCATCATCATCATCCTTAGCATCAGCAGCATCATCATGGTCAACGTCGTCGCCATCGTCATCAGCTTCATCATCATCATTATCATCATCATCATCATCGTCGCCATCATGATCATCATAAGCATCATCATCACTATCAGCATCATAATCACCACCATCATCATCAAGATCATCGTCGTCATCGTCGCGATCATCACCGTCATCAGCAGCATCAGCAGCAGCAGCAACAGCATCATCAGTATGATCATCACCACCAGCACCAACAACAGCAGAATCATTAAAATCATCTCATCATCGCCGTCGTCAGAATCATCATCTGATCATCGTCGTCGGCATCAGCATCTGCATCATCTCATCAGCACCATCATCTCAGCATCTGCATCATCGTCGTCGTCATCACCTCAGATCTTAAGATCTTATCATCTTAAGATCATCATCAGCAGCATCTGCGTCATCGTCGCCGTCATCTCAGCATCTGCATCATCTTAAGATAATCAGCAGCATCTGCACCATCTCATTATCGTCGTCGTCAGAATCATGACTCAAATCGTCAGCACCATTACCATGATCAGTAGCATCATCATGATCATCATCATCAGCATCATCAGCATCATCGGCATCATCGTCATCATCGGAATCATCATCATTATTATCATCGTCATCACCAGCAGCATCATCATCACCATCAGCGTCATCAGCAGCAGCAGCACAATCAAAATCAGAATCTCCATCCTCGTGGGCATAATCATCAGCATCGTCTGCATCATAATCGTTAGCATCAGCATCGCAATCGTCCTCATCGCCATCGTCTTCGTCATCGTCGTCGTTATCAGCAGCAGCAACATCATCGTCATGACAGTGTCGGCATCGTCATCATCGTCATCATCATCATCATCACCATCACCATCGTCACCACCACCATCATCATCATCATC
>CAUYUJ010018804.1:127500-135000 GCA_963575745.1 Prorocentrum cordatum | reverse complement strand
CCAACAGACTCTCAAGACGGATCCAAAGACGCTCTCCGCCCCAAGACAACCTCCGAGACAGCCAGCAGGACCTCCAAAAGCCCAACAGACTCTGCAGGCGGATCCCAAAACGCCAAAATCAGGCGCCCAGGGATCTTCAAGAGGCCTCCGAGAGGCCACAAAGCCATCCCAAACCGAAGAAGCCTCTGACCAACAACAAATGCACGGTGGCGGAATGGGCCGAAGGCCACAGGATCCGCCGCCCCCTGTCGATTCATCGCAGGGGTGCCTGGCGTGCTAAATCCTTTCGGTTTGGGTGTTGGTTCTTTTTCCAAAAGAACTCTCACAGGGGCGTCGGCCCGTCCCGCCGGCCACCCGGAAAGATCGTCCAGAGGTGGTTGCCAAGGGTCTTCCTGCTCCAGACGGCTCCAAGACGGCCCAAGATGGCCTCCAAGATGCATCCAAGACGGCCAAGATGGCCTCCAAGACGGCCTGAGAGGGTCCAACTTACTTCCAGATGCGCCCAAGAAGCCTCCAAGACGGCCCAAGACTGCCCAAGAGGTGTCCAAGAGGCCTCCAAGACAGCCCAAGAGACCTCCGAGAGGTCCTCCAGGAGGACCCGAAGATGCTAAAATCATTGTATTTGCTCTTTTTCTGCCTTCCGACGACCCAAGACGGCCCAAGAGGCCCCCAAAGATCGCCCCCAGAGCGCCCAAGAGGCCTCCAAGATAGCGTCAGGACTGCCCAAGAGGCCCCCAAGACGGCCCCAAGAGGGCCCAAAGACTGCCCAAGAGGCCGCTAAGACTCCCAAGGAAGCCTTCAAGACTGCCTCGGAGCACCCCGAGAAGGCCCTCAGTCGGCCCAAAGTGGCCCCCGAGACGGCTTTCGACGGCGTCAGACGGGCCAGGAGCCCACCAAGACGAGGCCTCTAAGAGAGCCCCCAGGAAGACCCGAAGAGGCCAGAATCATGCATTGTCCGTGAGATTTTGAAGGATTTTGGCGTTTGCTTCTTTTCGGCCTTCCGATTGCCCGAGACGGCCCAAGAGCCCCTAAAGATCGCCCAAGAGGCCTCCAAGATGGCCACAGAACAGCCCAAGGTTGCGCAAGAGGCCCCCAAGATCGCGCCAAGATCGCCGAGGAGGCACCCAAGACGGCCCCATGACGGCCCAAGAGGCCCCCCAAGACGGCCCCAAGAGGGCCCAACGACGGCCCAAGAGGCCCCCAAGACGCCCAGGGCAGTTTCAAAGACGGCCCTAGAGCCCCAAGTCGGCCCAGAGAGGCCCCCAAGACGGCTTCCGACAGCGTCAGACGGGCCAGGAGCCCACCAAGACTGCCGAAGATGGCCCTAAGATGGCTCAAGACGGCCCAAGAGGCCTCCAAGAGTCCCCAGGAAAGCCTGAGGCCAAAATCATGGATTTCCCTCGAGTTTTCGATGGATTTGGGCAGTTGCTTCTGTTCGGCCTTCCGACGGCCCGAGACGGCCTAAGAGCTCCCAAAGATCGCCCCAAGATCGCCCAAGAGGCCTCCAGGATGGCCCCAGAGCAGCCCAAGAGGCCTCCAAGACGGGCCCAAGAGGGCCCAACGACGGGCCAAAAGGCCTCCAAGACGCCCAAGATGGTTTCCAAGACGACCCTGGAGCACCCCAAGAGCACCCCAAGTCGGCCCAGAAAGGCCCCCAAGACGGTTTCGGACGGTGGCAGACGGGCTAGCCTCCTCCTCCTTCTCCTCCACCTCCTCCTCCTCCACCTCCTCCTCCGTCTCCTCCTGATCTTCCCCGCCATCCTCCTCCACGTGTTCCCCGAAGGGTTGCCACAACGGCTGGGGGAACACATGGTCCGATAGCTTGGAAGAGCTCTTGCCACAACGCTCGGCCACATGGAAGGCAGGGGGCGGCGGTGATTCGCCGTAGGCGTCTTCGATCCGCCGCCCCCTGGTGATTAATCATAAGTGTTCCTGGCGTGCTGATTTGCGTGTGTCGTTTTGGGTTCTTGTGTTGGCTCCCCCATGGGGATTCGGTCCATTTCCCCAGCCACCCGGGAGGCCGGGCAAACCGCCGAAAAACCCACAACTCCGTCGTGGGCCCAATCGCATCCAAGACGGCCATGATGGCCTCCAAGATATCTCCAAGACGGCCAATATGGCCCCAAGAGAGAAGGTGGCCCCAAGACGGCCCAAGATGGCCCAAAACGGCCCGAGAGGCCCCCAAGAAGCCTCTAAGACGGTCTAAGAGGCCTCAAAAAGGTCCTCCAGGAAGGCCCGAAGATGCAAAAGTCAATGATTTCCCGGAGGTGGTTGAAGGGATCTTGGCATTTCCTTATGTTCGGCCCTCCGACGGCCCAAGACTGCGCAAGAGGCCCCCAAGATCGCGCCAAGATCGCCGAGGAGGCACCCAAGACGGCCCCATGACGGCCCAAGAGGACCCCAAGACGGCCCCAAGAGGGCCCAAAGACGGCCCAAGAGTCCTCCGAGACGCCCAAGATGGCCTCCCAGACAGCCCTGCAGCGCCCTAAAAAGGCCCCAAGACGGCCCAGAGACGCCATCAAAACGGCTTCCAACGGCGTCAGACAGGCGGAGAATGCGGTAAGACCCAAAAGGCCCTCAAGAGGCCCATGGACGCCCCCAAGAGGCCCAAGGACGCCCCCAAGAGGCCTCCAGGAGGCCCTCAGGAAGCTCCCAGGAGGCTCCAAGGGTGACTCAAGAAACCCCCAAGAGGTCTCCTCATCCTTCCTTCCTCTCCTCATCCTCCTCTTGCTCCCCAGGTGATCACCGAAGGGCTTCCACAACGGCTAGGGGAATGCATGGTCCAATGGCGTGGCCAAACTCTCCCCAAAAGCAGGGAGCGGCGGTGATTCGTCGTGGGCGTCTTCGATACAGATCCCGTCGCAATCATCCTCCTGGTCCTCCTCCGTCTCACCACCCTCCGTGTAAGCAACATCAGTAGCAATAACAATAATAAAAGTAATGACAACCATGAGGATGATAACAGTAGTAAAAGTATTAATTAGATAGCGCTCATAATAAGAATGGTGATGATGATGGTAACAATACTGGTGACACTACGAATACGAATGATAACAGTAGTAAGAAAAATGATAACATAATAATAGTCAGCATCATCATCATGAGCATCATCAGCATCAGCATCATGATCATCATCATCATCAGCAGCAGCATCATAATCAAGATCAGCATCGTCATCCGCACCATCATCATCAGCATCATGATCGTCATCATCAGCATCATCAGCAGCAGCTGGTGACGTTGATGATGCATCATCACAATCACATTCATCTTCGTCGTCAGCACCATCACTGACATCATAATCATCAACCATAACCGCTGCATCATCAAACGAATCATCATCATAAGAAGAATCATAATCAGCATCGTCAATGTCGCGATCCACATCATCATCATCATCATCATCATCATCATCATCATCATTATCAGCAGCATCATCACAATCATCAGCAACATCAGCATCATCAGCAGCATCATCAGTATCACCAGCATCCTCATAACCATCATCAGCATCGTCATCATTAGCACCATCATCATCAGCATCAGCATCATCGCATGCATCATGCTCAGCATCAGCATCAGCAACGAAATCACCATCACCATCCTAATCATCAGCAACAAAAACAGCATCATCGGCATAAACATAATCATCATCATCAGCATCCTCATCATCATAATCAGCAGAAGCAGCACCAGCATCATCATCATTATCATTATCATCGTATCAGCATCATCATCAGCAGCAATCAGCATCAACATCATCATAATCAGAATCATCAGCATCGTCATGCTCATCATCCTCATCCTCATCCTCATCATCATCACCCTCAGCATCAGCAGCAGCAGAATCATCATCCTCATCAGCATCGCAGCAGCACAAACAGCATCGTCATCCTCATCAGCATCGCAGCAGCATCATCATCAGAATCAGCATCATCATGGGCAGCATCATCATCATCATCATCATCATCATCACCATCATCATCATCGTCATCATAGTCATGATCATCATCCGCATCACTATCACTATCATCACAATCAGCATCATCATCGTGACCACCACCGTGATCATCACCACCATCACCACCCCCACCACCACCTCCACTATCACCAGCATGATCATCGGCATCAGCATCAGCATCAACATCATCAGAATCAGAATCATCAGCATCGTAATCATCGTGAGCAGCATAATCAGCATCATCATCAGCAGCACAAACAGCACCGTCATCCTCATCAGCATCGCAGCAGCATCATCATCAGAATCATCATCATCATCATCATCATCAGCATCATCATCACCAGCATCATTATCGCATCGCCATCATCGTCATAATCATCATCCGCATCACTAGCATCATCATCAGCAGCATCATCACCAGCATCATCATCGTGACCACTACCATGATCATCACCACCATCACCACCCCACCACCACCACCCCACCACCACCACCCCGCCACCACCACCATCATCATCATCATCATGATCATCATCAGCATCATCATCATCATCATCATCAGCGTGCTCATCAGCAGCAGCATCGTCATCAGTTGTATCACCATTACCATCGCCATCACCATCATCGTCAATAATACCAACATCCGCAGCATCACTAGCAGCAGCATCAGCATCAGCCCCATGAGCAACTTTCACAAAACCATCACCACCACTAGCACCATCATCATCATCATTCCCCCCTTCTCTCTCTCCTCCGTCCCTTCCTCTCCCCGTTCCCCCCTCCTCCTCCCTCTCCCCTCCCCACGACCACCGCACCACGACGACGGCGACGACTACGGCGACCACGGCGACGGCGACGCCGCCGCCACCATGGTCTTTCTCGTATCTGGCCCTGAGGGGCTCCTGCCGCTCGCCGCCCCGCCGGACCAGCGCCGTGGTCATTGAGGGAACCCTCCGATCGGTGGTTCAAAGATGGGGTCCTGAGGGACGAGGCCCTCGGGACGAGGTGCCTCAAACAACGTAACTCACCCCTTGGATCCTGTCCTATCCTTGGGCCCCCATCCATCAGGGCCCCATCTGTGAAACGCCGATCCGAGGCCCAAGAGGCGCCCGACAACTTCGACCCTCGAGTCTCCAGCCTCGACCCTCGAGCGAAGCGATCCTCGATCCCCTGGGTGCCTCGATCCTCCGCTCCTCGAGCGAGGCGATCCTCGAGCCTTCGACACCTACGCCTCGGATCCGCGAGCGAGGCGGTCCTCGATCCCACGGCATCTCGATCCTCGAGCGAGGCGATCCTGGATCCCTCGACAGCCTCGACCCTCCAATCCTGGAGCGGGGCGACGGCCACGGCCACGGAGCCTCCGTCGCGTCGTCTGCCGCGATCCGGTTCATCCTCAGGACCAGCGCGTCGTCGCGCAGCGGCCGCAGCGGCAGCGCCCCGCCGGCGCCCGCGAGTCGCTGGACGCGGGCGGCTCGGGCGGGTCCCCTCGCCGTCGCCGCTGCCATCGTCGCCACTTCACGCTTGGCAGATTCCCACCAGCCCATCCAGAAACGATGCCCAGGCGAGCTGTCGGCAAAAAATGGTGCGCATAAGCATTTGGCGGGACAGGCCGACAACAGTGAACTTAGAGCCCTCGTGCAGCCTCTTGGAATCCTCCTGGAGCCAAATTATCGTGGACGCTTGTGGAAGCCGCTGGGGTCCTCTTGGGGCTCTCTCGGGGTCCTCTGTGGGGGCGATTGGGGCATTTGGGGGCCGTAGTTGAGAAGGTACGTATGTAAAGAAGGCGGAAGCGTAGCGCCGCCCCTCTCGAGAACGAGAACTCGCCTCTGGGAGCCCCAACAGTGGGGTTTCATGGCAATTCGGACGTTGTATGAACAGTTGTTGCACATGTGATTGCCCGCTCTCGGGGCTGTGATGCGGGATCTTGGGGACATCTTGAGGCCCCAGAGGCCAATTGGCAACGAGTAGGCAACAAGCACACAACAAGCATAGCACAACAAATGACAAAAGATGTTGGCCTCTCCGTGGTCTCCGTGGAAAGCTCTGTGGCCACTTGGAGCAGCATTGGGGTGGTCATGTGGCATAGCTGCGGAATCTGGGAGGCCATACTGAGCCTCCTCGAGCCATCCTGGGACATCCGAGGTCCTCTTGAAGCTGCACTGGGCCAACAAAAACGCACTGACCACGCGCGCCCCCCCGCCGCCGCCCAGACCCAAGGTAGGGGATGGGAGAGGGTCAAGTCCCAAACGGGAGCGTCACGAGCTGTCGCGCTCGCTCCCACCAGCAATCCTCCCGCATCAGCAGCACCCAAGACTCAGCACAAGCAGAGGTCGCCATCGGATGGACAACCAATTGAGAACCCATACAGACGCCAGGGGCGCGACGCTCGAGAGGTGCACCACGTGTGGCAGGTTCGCCACACGCACCAGGTGCGCAAAGAGCCCGAGGTGCCCAGGCGTGCCCCAGCCGCGCCCAGTGTCAAGTGCGCCAGATGCGTCACGTGCGTTACGTGCGCCAAGTGTGCCACATGCTTCAACTGCACCACGTGCACCACGTGTGCGACGCGCACAAAGTGCCCCAGGTGCGCCAATGCATGTGACAGCGCGCCGCGGGCGGGGTATCGACATACCGACAATCCGTATCAAGACAAGCGTTGTAGTGACAGCGGTGTGGTCAGCATGGTGTATGGTGTCCGTATGTGCGCGTGTGTGCGTGCCATTGTTTTTGAATGAAGTAGTGGCCGAGCGCACAGCGAACCAGTATACTCACCACTCCGCCGCCCCTGTCAAAAACGTATGTAAAGTGCGTGCAGTGCACCCGCTCACGAACCAAATGTTACCGCCACATGCACTGTGTATTGTTTTTGACAGGGGTGGAGGGGTTCCGTTGTTCCTGGTTGGAGAATGGCCAAGTGGGAACGCAATGATAAATCTCTCCCCTCCTCAAAGCACCTACGCCCAACAGGTTGCCGGGATTAGGTCGTCGTCGTCTTCATTAAGGTCGTCGTCGTTATCCTATTCGAAATCGTCGAAGCCATCGGCTTCGGATCATGTATCAAAGTAGATCGTATCGCCATTACCACAAACGCCGCGTCTTCGTCTAAGACGTCGACCCCTCATCGTCGCTGCATCATCATCATCATCATCATCATCATCATCATCATCATCATCATCATCATCATCATCATCATCAGCATCATCATCATCATCATCATCATCATCATTATCATCATAATCATCATCATCATCAGCACCATATCCATCTCCATCATCAGCATCATCAGCAGCATCGTCATCATGAGCACCATCACCACCATCATCATCATCATCATCATCATCATCATCATCATCATCACATTCATCATCAGCAGAATCATCATCATCATCAGCATCATCATCATCATCATCAGCAGCATCATCAGCAGCATCATCATATTCCTCCTCCTCCTCCTCCTTCTCGTGTTGCTCGCCATGCCTGGTTGCCTTGCATCGTCGTCGGCCTCGTCGTCATCGCCCCACTCCTTCTCCCGCGTCCAACTC